>OZ017742.1:102781464-102818964 GCA_963969285.1 Odontomyia ornata | reverse complement strand
TCGAGACTTCTTGCGGAATATGCTATTCACTTTCGCGAACAGGCCGTCTGGGTCCTGTGGGCTAATACCCCTCAATTTTTCCGCCCATTGATTGCTGACCTCACTCCTGAAGTATGACCGGATTAAGTTCCGGACATTCTTCAGATGTAATTTCAACAAAGACAACGAGGGATGGTTGTAGTCCAAAAATCGTCGATAAATATTGTTGACGCGTGTGAGGAGGCTTTTCAATCTTTTCAACCTTGCGATGGTTGGTGTTTCATATCCTTCCATATTGTTTCGATGTTTAATCTTTGGAACTACTTTCTCAATCGTTTCCAACGTCAGCTTCTCTAACTTCGACAAATAGACATCTATTTCATCGTTAGTTAGATTCCTGTCATTAGGAACCATTGAGCAAGAGTTGCCACCATCAGAAGGGGGACATTGCTTCTGGTACTCGCGATTAAACTTCTTTTGAAACTTTCCCCAGTCTGTTTTTTTGAAATTCTACCGATGATTTTCATGTTGAACTGGAATGAGGAAGAAATCATCCCTGTGATGATTGATTTCCATTACGATTGCGTTATGGTCGCTATCATAAGGAAGCACCTGCAGTTTCCGTTGAGGACTATTAAAGTTGAATTCGAGTCTTGTGTCAGCAATGCAAAGGTCCAAATATGAATTTGTCCTAGGGTATGTTGGGAACTCCGACCCATATAGATTGCACCTGTATTCAATTTGGCTCTCTGTTATCCATGATTTCAGGAATACACCTCTTGGATTATTGGTGGCGTTCAGCCATGATGTATGCTTGGCGTTCAGGTCACCAGCAAGAATATAATAGTTATGCAGCCTGTTCAATTCGAGTATTTCAAACAAGGAATTGAGTTCCTCCTTGAGCTTGAGAACAGTTCCACCAGTTGCATAGGCAGAGATAACGATGAGGTTATCCCCGCCTGGCAGTGAGATTTTGATAACGGACACTTCAAGAGATTCAAAGCTTTTGAATTCGACTTTTTCAATATTTTGGAAACGATAGGGTCTTCGTACCAATATCCCGGTGCCACCTCCCCCATCACCTATTACCCTATCGTTTCTTACGAATTCAAAATCCTTGAATGTCATGGAGTGCCATGAATTGAGGTGGGTTTCGGTTAGAAGCAGGATGTCAGGCTTTTGTCTGGCAATGAATTCAAGGAGATAATCACGCCGATGTAAAGTAACAATAGAGTTGACGTTGATCGAGATGAGACGAATCCTATCCGTGGGAATGTGGCTGGATGACAACTTATTTTGAGGCATTTGAAAGTCCTAAACGCTGAAAAACAATGTTAATTTTCGAATCTTGTTTATCGATTCGCTCTGATAAGGAATTTAATTTCTGTAAAATTTTGAGAAGCAGCTCATTATTGCCACTTACATTATTTACACTATTTGCCGCATTTTCTGCTGGTCCTCTAGCGGCTTGTGCAAATGATACTCCGGGCTTGACGAAGTTCGGAGCTAAGACACTGCGGTGTATTTGTGTTTGCTTTGGGGCAGATTTCAATCTTGCATCCTGATATCGGGAGCATCCTCGATATGATGCCGGGTGACCAAAAACACCGCAGTTCACACAATATAACTTCTCTTTTGGCTCCGTCTGAGCCAATTTGCACTCACCGGGAGCATGCACGTCTTTGCATTTAACGCATCGGTAATGCATGGCGCAGTTGGCAGCCGAATGCCCAAATCGTTGGCAGCGATAGCACTGGTTGATTTCTCGTTTCTGGAGGCGTTCCCACCTCACCACTCGAAAATTTAAATACCTAATTTGCTGAAGAGCGCTTGGACTGCTCTTATTTGTTATTTGTACCAAATAAAGTGGTAAGTTTTTTTTTTCTACCGTCGACCTTCTTGTCGCGAATGTTTTCACTGAGATAAACTCGATTTGTGGTGCTGTTTCCTTGAGAACCTGAAGAAGATCGACGATATCCTCTCCGCAGTCCAAGCCCTTCAGCAAGAACGTCTGGTTCTTCTCGCTTTTGGGGGTATAAGTGAAGTGCGGAACCTCCCCAGAATTCAAAGCATCTTTCGCTGATTTGAAATCAACCAGTGATTTCGTTCTAATTGACAGCTTCTCAGAATTTATTCGTTTGATTTCGAAATTTGTCAACTTGTTTTCGGCTGCCAACAGCCGAACCATGTCTTTTTCGCTTTGACCGAAGACATTTATTGCCGGAACTTTTTCGGTATTCTTGGCTACTTTTTGAGGAGGACCAGCAGAACTACGGGCTGGTTTCTTCTCCCTATTTCTACTTTCATTATTTTTATTTTTTAAATATAAGATAAAATTATCGTCTTTATTACCTTCGTCTACCTCCATGTCCTGTTGGAGTCCATCCAGCGCCGCAAAGTAGTTCTGGCTTTAGTTGGTGCCACCAGCACTTAATACCTCTTCAGTTATTATTGGAGGTGCAGCTTTCTTCTGTTTTTCGATTTTTCGTATCGGACCACTCTCTTGAACTTTTTTTGCCGTCTTGAACATTTCTTCGTACGTTTGAATTCTTGCCTTTAGCTCTTCGATTTCACTTCGAAGGCGACACACTTCCTGTCTATCTTCGAGCACTTGTGTTTTGCGACCGGCATCTGCGGTATCCTGGGTGCTCGTGTGTCTCCGCTTGTTGACACTTGCCAATTTCACACCGTCACTCTCCCCGGGGCCCCCCAACGGAGGGAAGCCGTCGGGCTCCTCCATACAGCAGTCCCGAGTTGTCTTTGGTTTGTTGCCTTTTCTTGATTTATTGGTATGGTTGGTCGATGCCTTCGACGATTAATTCTTCCCCAATGAAATCAAAACTTGCTTTTGACTGACTCGTACAAAATTAATTTAATTATTTGAAACTGACTTTTGTGAAAAATTAATTAATTTTTAAAATTAATGACAGGAGCGATTAAAAACACGTCTACACGCAACGAGTGCTAGACGTAGAAAAATGATGTTTTTGCCTTAGCGAGTTCTCAGCTCGCTAATGTGCCGCTGCTATCGCATCTATATCAGAGCATATATCCACATGTTGCTGGCGGGCGAGCGTATCTTTATCTCTAGGAAGATTCAGCCAATCACGCCAGCGGCAACTAAGGAAATGTTTTCGTTCCAAAACAGCTCTATCAGTCGCGGGCACGGTTTGACTCAGTTGATTTGATAAAATGTCACACGAGTGAAGGTAAAAACAAGGTAGCAGTAAGGAGAAATCACAGTTGTACGCGGTGGAGTGGCGCACATCTGATTCAATTGCCCAATACGGCCGCGTTCGCGAGCCACTTTCTTTCCTATTTCAAACACTTTTTCACTTTTGGGGCTTTGACTCTTTCACTGTGAATACTGGTTATTTCATGCAAGCACGCAGCGTCACATACGCGTAACTTCTTTTCTTTTGGGTTGAATCGCGTCGCGCAAGAATTTCACCAAGAAGCTCCTTTCCACCTGTGCGATGCTGTCGGAAAGAACTCGAACAAATCACTTTCTGCAAAACGCATATCACCGGCGGAGATACTTTGAGAGTCCACTACATGTGATGATCAGCAACAGACTCTTCCACTTGTCGATTCGTCCAAAAACTTGTCTTTCCCAACAAGCATTAACCAAGACGCGATGTTAATAACTTCACACGACACCAATCCAAATCGCGACCAAACTTCTGTATTACAAAATGCTCTTCTTCAACCAAACAAATCGCCAATTCCTCCCTCGTTCTTCTTTTCGCGTCGCGACTTGACCGCCGTGAAGGTGCACAGCAGACTCCCTCGCTTGTCGATCCGTACAAAACTTGTCCTTTTCTTTTTCGTGTAGCAACTGGTAAAAATCTCATCAGCTCAGTTCGATCAGTCAGTCCAGTTAGGTGTATTAGATCAGCGTTCAAACTCGAAATTTTTTGTTTTTTAAAACAAAGTTTAACTGACGTAAAAAAATGATTTTAAATAGTAATAAAAGTTAAATCTCATGACGAATAAAATTAAAGGGAAGCATTTAAATTTTAATGTAAAGGAAAATTTATATCAAATAACATTTAATAAAAATAATTAGTAGAAACAGTATTCTACAAATTACGATTACGAATAAAAATAATTATATATTTTTTTCAAACCTGCCACATAAAATTTTGAGTAGGGAATAGGAAAGCTTTCGAGCAGTTTGCTTGTGTGACTGCTCGATCAATACAAGAGTGTGTCGGTCCTTGGAGAAGTTCGTTTTTATTCGACTAATGGTGTTGAAGTTTATTTTCTGAAGTGTCTCTGCTGCATGGATCGGCCATGATGTATTTATGCTGATTGGCAGCGCAGATATCTCTCCTGTTATTAAGTTGACGTGTATTTTCGGATCTATCCGCTTAGATGGATCAAAAATGTGGTAGGTATATCTGATCGTAAGTCAGATACAAAAATTAAACTTCAGCTAAATGGTCTGAATGACACGCGATATGATGAACAAGTTGTCCCCGATTTATTTACATCAATTGAACTTAAATACAAATAACAAAGTTGCTTTTTCCTAGTCAGCATTTTCCTGCTTTTACCTTTCCAAGTTGCGCAAGTTGATTGTCACCGAAATATGCTCGCGCAGGCTTTTTTACACGCGCAACAATTTGGTATTATTGCTCTATGGGAATTTTAATGGAAAAACGATACATCCACCTGGATATCAGATGCAGTGCAAGGAAAAAATATAGGTGTTGATGAACTACACTGTGAACTTGCTGATTGAGTAAAGGCATTTGAATATAACATTCAAGTTAATATTAAAGTAGTTGATTTGGTCGATTTACAAGGAATTTTAAAGTTTAAAGAATTACTTTTACATACACAAATTTTGCTTTATGTATTGAATTCTAACATATTGCTTTTACATAAAGGAATCTTTTACTTTTGTTATTCGATTCTAACAAATTTTCTTTACCTATTGAAATCCTTTATTTATTTACTTCTAACAAATGTAGTTTTGAATTGTGTTACAGGTCGAATACAAGTGTGCACAGGCCTTAGCCACCCCAAACACGTCGGAGGATTGGGTGAGTATCCTTTATATTTATTATAAATTTAAAAAAAAAAAAATTAAACATCTTTATATTATTTGATTTGATTTTAACATACGTACTCACAAAGAAGAATTAAGCGATTTTGACATTATTTTTTTTGTATTTAAAATCAATTTGGGACACCTTTTTTTATACATATACAGGGTGCGCCAGAGAAACTTACTTATTTGAAAGGTTATTGTTTTAAATTTTTTTTTATTTGGGAATACAATATCCCAATTTTTTTTCATGCAGTTTTGAAAATGACATCGGATTTTTGAAATTCGTATCCACTCTTTGCAGCATATCAATCGGTATGTTGGCAATGGCGTCGAGAATGTTGTTCTTGAGGTGTGCTATGGTCCGTGGTCGATCGACATAAACCAGGGATTTCAAATAACCCCATAAAAAGAAATCGCATGGAGTCAAATCTGGAGAGCGTGCCGGCCATTGGAGGTCGCCTCTGAGAGAGATGAGGCGGTCGGGGAAATGTCGCAAAAAATTATTGAGTCTCGTGCTGTGTGTGCTGTGGCTCCATCTTGCTAAAACCACACGTTCCTAACGTTCATTTCTTCGAGTCTTGGAAGAAAAAATCCCTCGATCATGTTCCTGTAACGAGCTCCATTCACAGTAACTGCGCGTTCGTTTTCTTCAAAAAAAAATAAGGACCAATTATTCCCATTACCGACATTGCATACCAGACAGTAACTCGCTCGACTGGAGGGAGAAACTAACTTGGGCTCTTCCTCCTCCAGATGCGCCCCCTCTCGCCCCTCTACCCGCCTAACTCACCGCGCGGGAATTTTTTCAAATAAGTAAGTTTTTCTGGCGCAGCCTGTACATTTTAAGAATATTTGCTGCTCGAAATTTATTTTATTTGGAATTTTTTACGTTGAACAAACAAAAAAAGAAGTCAATTCAAATTTTATTGTTTAGAATCATAAAGTGTCAAAGTGTGGAAAAATTACAGAAAATATGAATATATTAATTGAAAAACACTTTCGGTCTTTCCACTTGCATGGAATTCTGAACGAGTATGGAACTCGCGACATTGGCTGGCCCCTCCATTCATGAGCTAGCCATCGGGTGAGTTCACCCCTTCTCTTTGTGTTGCAGGTGCTCTTGCAGAGTAAAGTGACCGTCCGCTTGAGTTTCTTATTTATGTTAAAGTATGATGTGTTTCCATCATATCAGACTATAACGTAAATCTGAAATGTTGGTATTTTTCATTTAAAGGAAAAATTTATGCAAATCATGTTAGTATGAGTTTTCCATTTAAATTGAAAATATATGGCCGCGTCCTACAAAGGATCTTGATCCGGGAGAAGAGCGGGGTGCGAGGGGCTCCGCTTCCACCTGAATGCTCCACTCTTATTTGGGGCTGTAGTATACATGGTAAAGACGAGATCTCGAGTTTCGCTCACTTTCACCAAGCCCAGTCAGTCGTTTGCTTTGGCAAAACGCATCCTTCCGGTACGTTACCACGGCCTCGACATCTGTCGATTCGAATACTACGAGCTGGTTATTCGTGAATGCGAAATTATTTGTAGTGGGCCCTTGTGCTTGGGAAAAGAACCCGCCGCAGGACACCGCAATGCTAGCCTGCCAGCGCATTCACGCGTCCTCAGACAAGGCCAATTTCGGCGAGCACCAACATCTGTAATGAATCAGGCCTACGCCACTGACAACGATCCGCAGGTCGTTATTGACGTCGACGGTTTGGTAGCGACCACTCGCTGACAATGAACCGCGTTTTGGGACAGCTGGTAGGAAGTTGCAAGTTTGTGGTTGAATGGGAAAGAGGAGGATCCCGGACAAGATCGTCGCCAATCCGAGTGTCGCCTAAAACGTGTTTTTTATAGTTCTTTGGCAGAAGTTGAGTGTATTATCCGAGCCTAATTCAATCGGACTTTATTTTACTTGTGAAGGAGAGCGAGGTATGTGAAAATTATTTTTTTAGACCGAAGTCAAGTGCTACACACAGAATTTCCACGTAGAAAAACCAGTCGACACGATATCGTGAATCCGCAATGCCACTACGACAAAATGACTTTCTCGCGCGAGTAATGAATGGGTAAATTGCAAGATTTTTAATGCGGAAACGAATTCGTGGCTTCCAATTAGAAGGAATGTAACATTATGTTTGTGCGGCCTGTGGAATTGACTTACAGTCCTCCCCGACAAGCACGGCAAACAAAAACAAGTAATCATCAATGTCCTTACGCCGGAGAGTACTCGTGATCTGAATGTCATCGTCGAGGTTTGTCCAGTTTGTGTATAATTTGAAAAACAAATTTTCTGTCAGTGCGGATCAGCTTACGGCGGCCAAAATGAATCGGACAAGTGACCGGGACGTCATTATACTGTGCAATTTTATACGGTAGTCCGAATTGTTTACAGTTGTATTCAAAGTACTTAAACCGACAATACAATGGCTGCAGGAAAATATAAGCAAGTTTAGAGCATGGGCAGATGACACTAATATGCAACTAAATGCAACTGCAAGAAGATTCTCCGAGATCAAGGAAACGTTTGAATATGCCACTGAACATTCTCCCTCTCTTCTTGATTTACTGCCAGGCGTTCAAGACCTAGAAAAAATGTGAAAAACTGCGGAAAAATTCTTGTGATTCGACTAATACTATTCCTGAAATGATCAGTAGTGTAAACTATCAAATGGAAGCGCTGGATAAATCTTTTGCATTGCTACGTTTAGCTTAGTGATGCGTGTTCAATTAGTTGCAAGATAAATCATAATTTGTAATAGGAATTTTAACGTTCGCGACTTTGGCCTTTTTCTTCATTTGTAATAATTTAAAATTACCTAGGCCATCATCGAATAAGTTGTATTGTTATTAGGTAACATTTTGTCTAAGAAATATTGTTACAGCACGGTTGTTAAGTCTGAATCGTGTTGATGGTATCGTCTAAAACATTCATATGAATACAATGAAAACGTAAATCAAGAAATAAGGCCCGATTTGAAATAGAAATTTATGATAGTCTGGCTTTTAACTACTGAATACTTAGGGTTATTGACAGTTGGGGGGAGGACTCATTGATTTTCTAAACAATATTTGATGAAAGTTTGCACACAAATATAAAATGTGAGCTCTTCTGTGAACATACATAATGTTAGGGCACGAATTTAATTTTCCTACTTTCGCAAGATTATGTGTTTCCGCCAATTACTTGTTGAATTCATTTCCGTAATATGCATGGAGGATACTCTAACATTCTCCGAACACCGACAAAAATTATTGACGCGTCAGAGAAGGCATCAATTTTGTTCAAAACGTTTCATAGTCGTTGCCCCATGCCCTTCCATATTGTTCTGTATGTAAACTTTGGAAGTTGTCTCATACAAGAGACTAACACAGAATATAACCCCACTGAATGATCACGGAGTAGGATCAATGCCTTTTCAAGTTGTTTGCTCAACGAACATTAGCATGCTAGTTCTTATTATTGACGCGTCAGAGAAGACATCAATTTTGTTCAAAACATTTGATAGTTGTTGCGCCATGCCCTTCCATATTGTTCTGTATGTAAACTTTGGAAGTTGTCTCATACAAGAGACTAACACAGAATATAACCCCACTGAATGATCACGGAGTAGGATCAATGCCTTTTCAAGTTGTTTGCTCAACGAACATTAGCATGCTAGTTCTTGACACAATCGATAAATTGGCTGTTTTGGGTAAATACTCTTTTTCGGGATATATCTTGATCATAACAAGCAAAATCGGTCTCCTTTATTATACTTTATTTCATACTGAGCGATATTAATGTATAAGTTGTTTAAAACCTATCCCAAAATAGAATACTCGTTTGTTCCAATAACAATACTTCACGAAATATATCTTAATAGTTGAATAGTTATTCTTAAGATCATAATTCATTAGAATAAGCTTTTAGACCGAATTCATTGTTATTTGCTCGCTAGGCTTTTCTATTTTTTTCGAGCTCATTGTTTTCACTTGCTTGTCAAATTAGCCACACCCCCGGTAATTATATACAACCTCCATTGATCAACGTTATCTTGAACAAGACTCAATCCATATTGTGCATGTCTAACATCTACTAAATAAGATCTTTACGCATTTTAATCTTCAACATCCCAGTCGAGGAATACAAAATAGTCGATCGTAAAAACATCCACATGTCTAACAAAATATTGTCTTCTATTGAGTTTGAAAAGTAACCACTTACTTACTTACTAAAAATTTACATTGATCAACTTCACAATTTTAAGAACAAACTAAAAATGATCATAAGTATGTATATCTTCAGAAAGAGCAATGAAACAATAGTAGATAAAAGTAATTACAGTAATCAACACAAAACAATCTTTTAAAATAGTTCAAATATATATGGCAAAATAAGACACAATTGTGCTTTGGATTTTACCGAAAAATTTGCTTCAGATTTATCTACAAATGACATATAAATCGATTTATTTGAAATTAGTAAATCATTACAATTAAAAAAAAAGAACTATATTTACTTTAGAGTTTTTTTTTTGCCTGATAAAATGATGTGCTGTAGTGTGACACAATTTACTTTTTAGATTATATACTGTCGCGTGTTATGGTTCGCGGCCAATAATTTTAATGTTCTGGGAAAGTGAAAACGCAATGTCAATTAAATTAAAAGAGTTTATTTAATTAAATTACAAATGCACAATCACTTATTTTCCCTGAAGACATCTGTATCATGCCCTGAGCTGCATTAAATTGGTCTTGCTATGCTTAAAAACTTCTTGTATAAATCTTATTTATCGGTAGTGTAAAATGTAGTAGTGAATTTCTAACAAATTCAATTTCCTCGATATCCTCTAATTCCGCTCGGTTTTTGCTAGATTGAAGTCACGTGACTGAAAATCAACATTTCGCACAAGTCTTGATCGCTTTCAATATTTAAGTTACGAGTATTTTCATAAGATGAGCAGCATGTACGTATCATTTTAAATATTATTGAATTGATTTATCATGGAATAATTGGCAAAAATGCAAAGTATTGAAATTGTAATCTCCTGAATGGTTATATTAATGAACAATGATGATTATCATCAAATACTTTAAATCTGTCGACAAAAATGGACTTGGCTGTGTGAGATGAGTCCACCGTCCAAAAATTGGTAAACTGGCAGAGGCCGGGAGTCCGTTGCCTAGCACACCATCTTTCTATGAGGTTAGCGGCGGTAGAGGATCGTCGGGGGGTGATTTGACGATAACGGACGACTGCACGATGGTCCGAAGTTAGCCGTCCTTCGTCTAAATATTCATTCCACCAATGTGTAATGGATGAAAGTTGCGGCGGTGGACGATCGTCAGTGGGTGGTAGATGATTACAAGCGGATCCACGATGATCCGACGACGGTCGTCGTCCTTGGTATCAACACAGATTCCACCGATTTGCAATGGATTAACGTCTTTTTTTCTCGGGTGATCTTCGGTGGGTGGTTGATGGTAACAGATGATTGCAAAATGGTCCACCGTTAGCTGTCTTGGTCCTAACACTGATTCCGCCGATGTGCAATGAATTAAAGTGGCAGCGGCGGATGATCTTTGTTGGTTGGTTGATGATCACGAGTGAATGCATGATTATCCGATGTCGTCGTCCTTGGTACTAACACTCATTCCGCCGATTTGTAATGGGATAAAATGGCGGTGTCGGATGATTGTCAGTAGATGGTTGATGATAATGGACGACTACGCGATGGTCCGACGGTAGCCCTCTTTGGTCCCAAAACCGATTCCGCCGACGTACAATGGATTGAAATGGCGATGTCGGATGATTGTTGGTGGCTGGTTGATGGTAACGGATGCCTGCCTTATGATCTGACGGTAGCCGTCCTTAGTTCTAGCAATGATCTCACCGATGGTGCAATGGAATTAGGTGGCGGCGGCAAATGATCGTCAATGGTTGGTTGATGACAGAAGTGAACCTTCTTTGCTGACAATCTGAAATTTTCAAGTTTTAGAAAAAGCACATAGCTAAGTATAAGGAACGGACCCAACATTCTATATTACAACATTTGTACACATAATTTTATTCTAACCTTGGATTTCAAGCCAAATGTCTTAGTAAAATAGAAGTAACAACAGTTTCTTATTTTGGTGTTTCTCTCGTCATCATTGGCATGTCAAAGATAAAATCGTCTCTACTTTCAGAAATCTTGTTGGACAGCCGACATTCCGAATCAACAAAAATAGCCTTAGTGATTTTGCAAATGGATTTTTATATATATATATATATATATATATATATATATATATATATATATTTTTTTTTTTTTATAATCTCGATACAAACTTGAAAGAAATGGCCTGAATTTACTTTAAAAAATATTTTTCACATTTCGCAAACAATTCACTTCAATATCTAAATTTAAGCATAAATTCAAAGCACACTTGTGTTTAGCCGAAATAAATTTATTTATAAAAGCGATAAAAATTAAAAGAAAAGTTTTGGTATTATTTGCATAAATTGGAACAATATAAATTCACTCAAAGATCAGATTTTTTCTTCAATTCTTTAAACTAATATCAAGCGAGAAACAGTGCTGGTGGGTGAAGGAAAAATTTGATACTATTTCATACATATCATTTTGTGGTGAATTAAAAGATAGTGTAAATTACAAAATTGTACAAAATTTACCAAATGATGTCTATATTTGTAAACGTTTTTCGTGTTGGAACTAACTGATCCAGTGTTGTAATATTTTAATGAATTCATAACACTGCCTTTCTACTTCTGCTGATAGAAACAGCACAACATGTTTCTCTTGGATTTAACTATCATCATTACACATTAGTGCAAAACCTTTTGTCTCCATAAGTCTCAAGTAGAGTTTTCAATGTTCTACTATTGAACATGGTGAGAGACTAGAGTAACCATTTTCATTTGCTTACAATGAACTGCATGACAGTCTAAAAGTTATGTTTGGTAGAAAGGCAAGTACAGTCTTATTTTAATCTGTTATTGAAAACAAAATACTTAGTCAATTATTTTGTTTATTTAAACTGAGGATGACTCAAAGGCGTCGAAACAGCTTTTCAAGAAAAAAAAATGTTATTTAATAAAAAATAATGCTTTTGATTCTCCTCGAGCTCATATAACATAAATTCTAAATAGTATTTGGATGTTAATTTTATAATTTTTTTGTAATTGATAACCTAATTCTTTTGCTAGGCTCATACTCGTATCTTTGTATGCTTAATTACAAAATATTGCAGATTTTCTTTGGTCTCTCTTTACTCGTAATTGTTTAAGTATATATGTTCACCTTCGGTATAAATTAATTTCACTTATATTTTACATCAACTTTCGTATCCGAGTATTTCGTGATAGAACTGAAGACAAATGTACAAATTGTTGTGAAGCTACTTAAAATACATTATTTTTGACACGAATACAATATAAGCGCCGCGACATTCAGCGAAATCAGCGTAAAAATCAAAAGTGAAAAAAATTTATAAAAACATTCAAAGGGTACAGAGCGTCACAGAATTTGGGATAAATATTGTACGTTATTACATTACACATTAATTTTTACATATTCTCGTGCATATTCAACATGGATAACTCGCCGAAGGCTGAATGGATAAAGCATCGACTATACTCGTAAATATTTTAATGATAACTAGTTGAAAGTTAGTTTTCCTTTTTTGTCATGTACAATTCGGAAAAAATTAAAAGCTTGCTAACAAAAGACGATTTGCACCTTCATAGTTTTTAGATAGCATTCTAGTTACATCTTCAGGGAATTTCCTCACAGAACCTTTATTTTCAGACTTTATATGATTAATTAGTAATTTTCCGGAAAAAACAAGGTTATATGCTAGAAATCTTTTTTGTAAAGCGCAGGTTGCAAATAGATCTGAGATTTCATCGGTGTGTAACTTATAAGTCAATATATTAACGAATATATCAAGGTGAAAATAACACTCGGCATTCCATGCTGATTGAAACTTGTTCAATGTCATAATAGGAAGAAATCAAATCCACTCTGTATATATTCAGGCAGCAAGCGATTTACCCCAGCCTGAGTGCATTTGTAGCTTTCAGACCAGTATATTAGCCAGTATGGTGTTATTACTAATGACTTCGAGAAAAAGATTCTCCTTATTCACTTGCATGAAATAGTAATTCCCCGGAATCTTCGTCAGAGCTTACGGTCAGACTCATTGGCTCCAAATTGTCGTCACTTGATCTCGATTAATTCCCGCTGGTGCTTACACCTTTCCCTTCTCCAATCGCTATTTTATTCCTGGCAACGTGCTCCGGGCTCCACTTTCAGTCCAAAAACTTGTCCTGAAATTGTCAATCTCCAGTCGAACTTGCACGATGAAATCAATTTGAGGTTAGATATGCGCGGCACTATACGGCACCATAAATGAACTATACCTTCTTTCCAAATTCATCCTTTTCCCTTCCAGATGAGCTGTTCGAATTTTGTCTGGCCGTCGGAAAATTCATAAACCATGTGTACAGCTGTGAAAATCTTTAACCGAGGCGGAGTTTCCACCTAAGAGCCACTATCAATTCACGAACCTCCACTATTCGCAATACCAAAGCGCATGGCTGACCGATCCATCATCGGGCACTTGTCAACTGTGTAACGATGACAAATCTCTGTCGGGTATCGCTCCGAAATATCGAAGGTTATTAAACACTCACTATCAAAGTCATTGAATTGAACGTTAACGACACTCGTCCTTTAACTTTATTCGTACCACATCCTTCAAATGGGCCCTGATGTAAAAAAAATATTGCTACATGTACAAAGAATTCTGCGAGCTACTGTCGCAATTGTTTTCACAACCATTAAGAACATCAACAAAATGAATTTACTCGAAACCACGAGAACCCACCAAGCATGATCAACATCTGAAAGTGACGTCACTCCATTCATTAATCTGCTCGAATATACCTGATACCTCTCGGTAGAACATTCGCCAATGTACGAGAAATGCATTGAAAGGATGGAGACCCTATATAAAGGCGAGCTGAATGAATGGGGAGATCAATCATTCGACCGCGATAAAAACTGCGATAGTGTGTGGAAAGCGATATTGTTCGAGTAATAGAACCTTTCCTATGGGTGGTCATTAAATATAATCAACAAATTCATCCCACATGTATGAATGATTGGCAAGGAACTCTACTTTGCCATCACTACAGTAATTTGGCCGCCACTTTTTTTTTTCTTCAGTAGAAAAGGAATACTGTACTGTTTTCACATCAGAATTCTGTTTAACTTCCAAACTTTCTGAGTACTGAACTTGTGAAGCACGACAATCTGCTGGCTTACCAAATGATATCTTTGAATTTAGAAATTTGTTTCTCTACGGAATCGGAAGCATAAAGTAAATGTAATGCGCTCCTGAAGAGTGCAAATTTTCATTTAAGGCTCGGAATTATGGTTGGCTCGCTTTTTAGTAGCAGTAGAATTTGAATTTTGTTAATTTGTTATTTCTAATTACAGTTTTTAACTCAATCGAAAGCATTCCAAATCCATGTACACTTTTCAATATTAAAAGTCTCCAGTGTGGTGAAGGGTTAACTTTCAACTTTATCGTTGCGCATTTTTTTTTATTTTTATTTATTTCAACTAAACCGCAATTGTACTCATACAACAAATAATTTCTGTCCCTGTTAACATGCTACGTAAACTTAGCGATTTTTCGTAGCTCGGCTGAGGGACTAAAATAATTTCTACTGCAAAATACCATGCAATGCGAAAAGTTTGTGTGGGCTCAGGGGTGAGAGACAAAGTTACTGTATAAAGTCATGTACCAAAAACATTTATTACTATTATTTTGAATGAACTAACGCATCTTACATCTCACTTGGTGCATTTTATATCCGTTAAATAATTAAATGTTGTCTTAATATCGCCCATGCCACAACGAAAGCTGATATTAATTCAGTTGTAGTGTTAGGTGCGGGCTATATCAAGTTATATCTATTTCAATTACTAACCAATCCATAACATTATTGAGTAGGACGCTTAAGTAGATACAATAAATAAGGGGTGAGAGACAAAATTACTGTATAAAGTCATGTACGAAAAACATTTATTACTATTATTTTCAATTAACTAACGCATCTTACATCTCATTTGATACATTTTATATCCGTTAAATAATTAAATGCCGTCTTAAATTTCGCCCGTGCCACAACGATAGCTGATATTAATTCAGTTGTAGTGTTAGGTGCGGGCTATATCAAGTTATATCTATTTCAATTACTACTCAATCCATAACATTATTGAGTAGGACGCTTAAGTAGATACAATAAATAAGGGGTGAGAGACAAAGTTACTGTATAAAGTCATGTACAAAAAACATTTATTACTATTATTTTCAATTAACTAACGCATCTTACATCTCACTTGATACATTTTATATGTGCTAGGTGCGGGCTATATCAAATTATATCTATTTCAATTACTACTCAATCCATAACATTATTGAGTAGGAGGCTTTAGTAGATACAATAAATAACGTATTATGTATTCACCGTGATTCGTCCTCCAGCAGAAAATAAATCGGGAGAGAAAATAAATTCATCTTCAGATAACTTATAGGACAAAAGAAAAGTTTCATCTGTTAATATTGCCTGCTTAATGTTGCAAATTTTGCAGTTGTAATAGCAGTGACATTCGCTCCTAATTGTAATGTTGAAAAGAATTTAAACGAATAGATTTATAAATCCATTTATTCTTGTTTAGTGATTTCATTCTTATATTTTTTTCTATTTTTTTCCAGAATTTACAACCAAATGATACACCTTGAAGATCCACTGTGAAATGGACTGAAAACGGTAAGTTTTTAGTATTTTTTTAAAGTATTAAGAAAAAGTTGCATTGAACTTTAATCTTTCGTTTAATCTGCGCGAAAAAAAAATTCTTCGAACTTAATGTATAACTTAAAATTTAAGGAACCCGTTTTCCTTTCCGAAAGTTGCATCACTATACAAATGCGAAAGTTGCATCACTATTATTCTTAAGCCTTTTCAACATAACTTCCCCAAATATCATCATCTATGGCGCGACCGCTCCGCGACCTTGTCCGCCAGTTGTTGACTCCCAACAAGGATCTGCTGTCAGCTTCTATTGTGTTCTCCCATCGAGTCCTCGGTCTTCCCGCTGGACGTCTACCTAGTGCTCTACCCGTCAATGTGCTTTTGAGTAGTCCGTTTTCTTCCATTCTTTCTACATGGTCCGCACATTGTAATTTACATAACATACGCAAGGGGAAACAGGTGGGTGGACAAAAAGTTCATACAATCATCGTTGTAACGTAGTCTCTTCATTGTTCCTAGTTTGACTGGGCCGTCGATTTTCCGGAGCACTTTACCTTCAAATACGTCCACTGCCTTTTCGAATTCGCTCATCAGGGTCCATGTTTCACTTCCATATAACAGCACAGGTTTAACTAGTGTTTTGTAAATGCGGGGCTTATTTTGCCTGTGCACCACTCTGGACCTTAGAATGGGAAATACGGAGTAATACGCTTTATTTGTAGCGTTTATCCGGCGACCAATCTCGTCTTTTTCGGCGCCTCTTCTATTCAGGTTAGTTCCAAATCACACAAAATTATTCACACCCTCAAGGTTGTAGTAGCCTGTCGAACTGGAGTTTTCTTCCCCGTTTGAGTCATGAATTCAGTTTTAATTGCATTAACTAATAGCCCAATTCGGTTTGCTTCAGATGGACTCAGAAATGTACCTTTGGCATCGAAGATTGAATGTGCCATCATATTGACGTCAGCAGCATATGCTACAAATTGTGTGGACTTGAACATTAGTATACACGAGGTTTCAGCTGATGTCTTTCTAATGTGTTCCAGCGAAATATTAAAGAGCATTGGGACAAGTCCATCCCCTTGTTTTAAGGCTGATTCCGTTATGAAGCTGTCCGTTGGCTCACCGTTTACCTTGACGTGGGAGTCTGTGTTTAGCATCGTGACCTTGATAAATAATATGCAAGTAGTACGTAGTGTGCCAATGCAGTAGCTACCATTTCAGAATAAATGGTGAAGTTTAGGCATTAGCTGCGATCCTCCATTGGCTTTGTGGCGTACGAACGTCGCGTAGCCACTAACACATACCACTTGTCTGCCCTTTGCAGGCCACTAGACACTCTGCAAGCGCAACATATTCCGCTGCCCATTCTTCCAAAGGCAGACGAAGGAACTGTGTCGAGAAATCAAGAAAAAAATCAAAGCCCGACTACACGCTAAGGGACGATTGCATACCGCACCGCGTTGCCCATGCAGCACAACGAAAACTATTGTACAAAATAAAAAAATTAAACATAATACATAGCGCAAATAAACAACTGAGTGTTACGTTACTTGAATTCAAGAGAGGATAGATATGCGAAGTGTGATAGATAAGAATTAGTGCAGGGCGAGACTGAGACTTCTTGCCCTGCTTCTGGAATGTTCACAGCTTGAGTCGTTGTTGGGGACGCTGTTAATAGCTTCTGAAAATATTGCCGCCATCTGTTTTTAATTTCGACTGGGTTGCCTATGAACTTTTGATTGTGGATTAAGGCTGTCTCTTAGTTGTTTGATATAGGCATACGCCGATCTGACTTCCTGGAGGGTCATGTTTTCGTTTATCTGTCGCATCTTTGTGTTGATGGTCAGTCGTTTATATCTTCGCCAATTTTTTTTTAGCTTCACGTCGAAGGGTTTTATATTGTTCTTCTTTGGTCTAGGTTGCTCGCTGGACATATCCTTTTAGCGCCTGGTTCCTTTCTTTAATCGGTTCCTTGCATTCTTCGTCGTACCAGTCGTTCCTACTTTTCTTTGACTGGTGCCCCAAGACCTCCTCGGCTGCTTCTGTCACCGCATCTCTTACTGTCTTCCACATGGTTTTGATGTCATCATTACCTACTTTCTCCCGCCTGCGGGGATATGTTGATGCGATTTTCCAGCGCTATAATTTTTCACTATATTTGTAGCACTGCAACCTGTGCCAACTTGCGTAAAATCAACTGCATGCAAGTTACACCGCGAATACCGCATTCGTTCTATTTGTGAATTAGTTTCAGCATGTTGCCGAATTCGAAACTGTCAGTGGAACAGAGAAACACAAAAAGTTAGATAATTTATTCGACACTGTTCACTTACAAAAACAAAGAGAGTCGGGCCGTCCGGATTTAGATACAAATTAAGCTTTGAAGAAAAAAGGCAAAGCAGAGACAACGACTCGGTAAATTTCTTTAGGGCTTAGTGACATCATTTGTTTCACACAGCTTTATATGTACCACCTCAAAGACAACCCTATCTACCAACTCTGACGGAACCTTGCTTACCACATTTTAATCTGTAAGTTTGTGAACAATACAAAAAGAAACAGGAACATTATTACGTCTCAGTTTGTTGCTACTTTGTATGGATACCAAATAAGCATAATTAACTTTGTTTATATACTTCAGGCTGTAGTAGAAGCACTAGGTCTTAAATGCGAAATTTTTCCAATCAACAAATTTTCTATTTAACGCATTAGAACATAGATGAAAACAGTGATTATACGTCAAACATAAAAGAATCTCCAATGAAGTTAGTACGTTAAACGCAATGAGTGACCATAATTGTTCTAAAACTGGAATTTTCGAATATGCAGACATGAAACTATTTCCCTGAGATAATCTAATGTCGCGGGTTAAACGGATTGGATAAGCGCCGTGCCGTGCCGTGTCAATCTTCGATAGTCTACGCAGAAGCGGAAGGTACCGTCATTAATTTTACCGAACAATGTCAGTGATATCCAAGAACTACATGAAGTATCCATTATTCCCTATTCTAGCTTTGAATTAAGCTCCGCATCAATTTGCTTCTGGATTGCTGGCTGGTAACTGCAGTAGTCTTGACCACATGCACCGTTTATTTTGTGCAACTGATACCTTTTGCTATCAGATAAATTGATTTTTAAGTATAGAGCATGTCACGTCTTTCCTTCTGCCTAGCTGCTCGATCGATTCTCTTCACAGAGCTTTCAAAATATTGTCATTTTTCACCTAACGTCACCACTATTCTGACCTTCCATGTGAAATCAACATAAAAATGATTGCCAAACGTAGTGATTGTATTGAGATGTACCTTCACTCTTATTGGAACGCACGTTATTCGTCAAATCTCGCAGCTGGCTTAACATTGCCCTGAGTGGATTCTAAAAGTTTTACTCGCATGTTCTACAGAACATGTAGTAATCGAGCAGTTAGTTAAATTTACTATCTTTTCTTTTCTTTAAATTATTTGATAAATTCACATAGAATTCAAATTTTATTTATGTCAATTTATAGATTTTTTTTTTATTTTTTTTCCGCACAACTAAAACTGCTCGATTATTCAGCGCCGGCAAAGGGTTAAAGGAAATTCAGGCATAATATGTCCCAGATCAACTAATCAAACAAAAAACCAGCTGGTTTGTACAAATTGTGTGGGACATCAATTTCCCTCCAATTTCATCACAACGGACGCAACCCTTTAAGATTGATCTGGTACAATTCGAATTGACAGGGCGGGCGCGTGTGGCCGTATCCGGGGAGAATTGTCATTTGGCTCGTCTTGACAACGAGAATAAACAAAGCTTGTGAAATGTTATAAGTGCGGATTTCCCGTGTATTATTTTGTGCGAACGTTTCAAACCTTTGTGGACAAGAATCTCTTTGAATAAAACCCGTTGGATGGCCGGAAAGCCGTCGGAATATATGGGATCAAAAAGTCTGGTTGACGTCCCGTGTGTGCGTGTGTGTCGTCGCCCTTAAAAAAGCATCAACCCGTAACCCGCCATTGAACATATTTTAGGATTTGTCAGTATTTCCTAGGCCAAGTAATTTGCCGAATAATTCGCGATAGTCGAAATTCGTGTGATAAACTAAGAAGTCGCGACCTAAGCAGTGCACGCCATTCCCATATTCTCTCGGTGAATCTTCAGAGTGCCGCAGAATTCGCAATTATAACGAGAATAACAGTGAATTCGGTGCATAAACATAGTTGCTCCGGTCATCTCTCGATAAATTTTCTCTCGTTCCCATTCAATTTCCCATCGATGAAAATCACTTTCCGTGTGGGCAGCAAAGTGCGAGATATCGAGTTTGGAAGCGCGAATCTATTCGCCTATGTATCTTTCGTATCATCCTCTAGTCCTCGACAATCGGAAAAAATCATTGAGGCAAATTCATGCAAATTTCGAAAGCGAATCAAGTATCGGAAACCAAATCGGTGGTTGACAATTCGATGGAATACTAACGGGAACACAACTCATTCTCATTGCACATGAAATATCAATTGGTTAAGGTATTATCAGGCGATTTTGAATAAAAGCATTTATGAGACTTCTGTTTATAATTTTTGATTAAAGCTCTCAAATAGCTCATGAGTAGTATTCGGGAGGCCGAATTAGATCGCATTACTGTCAAGATTTATAATATGAGTCGTGAATTTGCTGTCGTAATCATACGTAAACGTGTCGGAGAAAATTAGTTGACCCGGAAAAATCGCGAAGTTGCTACTATAAATAAAAAAAAAAAATAATAATACAAAATTTGCAGGATTTACCCGCCCCGAACACGAGCGCTCGTAGGAGGAGGTTTGGGGTAAGTACCCTTTCTTTTGTTCAAAAAAAAAGAAGAAAAAAAAGAATAATTTCCTTTTTGCATGTTCTTATTATATTCTGTAATTTGGTGCTGTGACCCTTAAACGAAGTTCGTCTTTACTCTCGTCTTTATTCGAAGATCGTGTAAATAAAAGCGGATATATCAATATATTATTTAAATATTTTCTCCATCACGTGATAAACCAACACAGTCAAAGTATGTTGATAGAATCCTGTTGACTATATTATACACAAGTAGTATAATTAGATTAAAAATCCGTAAAGTAATAAAAATGTCAAGATTTTGAACTTACAAGAGTCTGAATGAGCGAGTATTTGAATTCAAATTAATGTTAAACGTACTCATATCTATCAGTTTGTTGGTGATCGGACGTCATTTTGTATTTGAGAGAAGAATAAAGAGAACGAAAATTTCGAATTAAAATATAACCTTCGGTCTTTTCATTTCTTGGAACTCTGACCGGGTATAGAACCCAGTACAGTGGCAGGCTTCCACCTCAAAACATGAGCCAGCCGCCGGGTACTCTTTAATCCCTCTTCTGTTTCAGGTGACGTCGCGGGTTGAGTGGCTCAAGCAGAGTGCCTCTTTATGACATAGAGTTATGCAATCGAATTGCATAATTCTATGGCATAAATTGGTCACCGGGGTACTCCTCTTCTGATGGGAAAGCTTATACAAGTCAAGATGTATGTTTTCCACTCAGAAGAGGAATACCTGGCCACTGCAACAAATATGGATTTAAATCCGGTTGGGTGGGTGCGAGGGGGCTCCATCACCACCCGGTTGCCCTTCTCTCATTTGTGGGCCATGAGCTTCGTCGGGTAACGACGAGGTTGCCCTAAGTCCGCCCCTTTTTACAGGTTCCACTTGTTCTCGGCACAAGTCCTTTTTCTCTCGGTGTAGTTACCTACACTTTTTGCGACTTCGGTCGCCTCGTTTTAGTTTGACCAGGAGAAATTCGTGAGTGCGAAATTTTTTGTAGTGGGTCCTCGTGCTGGGGAAATGAACCCGCCCCACGACACCGCAATGCTAGCCTGCTAGCGCATTCACGCGTCCCCAGACGAGGGCATTCTCGGCAGATATCCCCATCTTCTTCTGCCGAGGCAGCAGAACAAAGCTGCAATCCTTTACGGACATTTGAAACTTAATTCACTACAAACACACTATGTTTCACGATAAAAATACTATAGTTCGATTTCAACTTATGTATTCCCAATTTATGCATTTCAATATAATACTGTCTAATTCGCGACTTGAAAACGTTGCAACTAATTATAAACTATTTCGAGAATGAGTTAACTGGTGAACGAACAATACAAAACTGCACAATGGAAAAATCTCTTTCAAAAATTTCCCGTTTGATGAAAATTTCGGTACATTTTTCCCGCGTAAAATTAATCTTATACTAAATTTATAATATTCTAAAAAATTACGTGATTCTGCGATATTAATAGCTTACGGGCACCCTGTGACATTTTGTAGTATGTCAAGTTTGACAATGAATTGTGTTGACAATTAACAGAACTGTGAGTACCCAACATACTCCCCCGGCTGAGGGATGCAACGCCTCAGCGGTAACAATGCCCTGTAAGTAAACTAGTAATTATTTAGTTTTGCAATTTGGAATACCTTTTGGTGTCGTTTCATTTCCAATCGATTCTTTGCTGCGCTACGCTTTATCTTCAGTTGACTTTGATCGGATTAGTCTTGTCTATTGAGTTAGGCGTGGTGAAGTTGTCCCACCTATGCTGGGCGTCCACCTCCACCTGTACTGCAAAACCACCTCCAAATTGTTAGGTTAAAGTAAAAAAAATTGACTTCAATCGTAGGATAATACTAATGTTTGTTCGGCGCAAGGTCTGAGTGAAGGATAGGATAGGGGAAAGTAAAGATGGTGCGACAAATATATATACATTAATGCGTAGATTCCTGCGTTGGCAGCAGCGCAATTTTCGTAATTGGTCTTGTATACCTTTTGCCATTTGTCCACACAGTCACGACACGAACTAAATTATCCCTTCCGGGGTGTACTTAATCATCCTCGCTAATGGCCACCGATAAGAAGGAAGTTTTTCATCCTTGAGGATACACAAATCTCCCACCTTAATGTTGGTTTCGTGCTTAAGCCATTTTGGTCTACGTTGCAAACGACTCAAGTATTCTGTCTTCCAACGTCTCCAAAAATCTTGTGCAATCTTCTGAGTCATCTGCCATCTATCAAGGTAGTTAACGTTGACATTTTCCAATTCAGCTTCAGGTAGTGCTATCATTACGTCGCCAATCAGGAATTGAGCTGGCGTGAGTGCAGCGTTATCCATCGGGTCATCGTTGAGAGGGCAGAGAGGACGGGAGTTGAGACAGGCTTCGATTCTAATCAACACTGTGGATAGTTCTTCATATGTTAGAGACACGTGTCCGGCAACCTGACGTAAATGGTCTTAATAGATTTCACACCAGCCTCCCAAAGTCCGTCAAAGTGAGGCGATGCTGGTGGATTGAAGTGCCAAGTTACTCCTTCATTTGCAACAATCTCCGCCGCTTCATTACTAATTTTTATGATCCGCTGCAACTCAGCAGCTGCGCCAACAAAATTGGTACCACAGTCCGAATATATATGACTGTTGAATCCTCGTCTTCCCATGAACCGCCGTAATGCTGCTAGGAATGCAGGTGTGGACAAGTCGCTAACGATTTCGACGTGTATGCTAAACAAATGAAAATAGCCACATAACCCTTTGTCGTCCTGCTGCCTCTTCCTCGTCTATCTTTAATTTCAAACGGGCCACGAAAATCGACGCCGGTGTGTGAATGGACGCGACATAGTTACCCGAGCTTCTGGCAAATTGCCCATCAACTGGCTGGCTTCCTTTGCCTTTGCGCGAAAACAACGAACGCATTTGTGGATAGATTGTTTAGCCCGGTTGCGCCTATCAATTAACCCAAAATTTCCTTCTTAAGGTATTCAACATCAGTTGCGTCTGTCCGTGTAAAGTAGCTTGATGGACTTCTTGTAATAATAAATCGGTGAATACACCATTTCGCGGTAAAATCATCGGGTGTCTTGCATCAAATGTTAAAGGCGCGTGCTCGAGCCGTCCACCGACCCGCATTATTCCCTTGTTGTCAATAAACGGGTTCAACTTGACCAACCGGCTTTTCTTTCCGACGGACGTACCCTTTTGAAGCTCACATATTTCTTCCGGAAATGCATCTTGTTGAACATGCCTTATCCAAAACTCCGAAGCGTACCGTAATTCGTCGCTAGTGAGATACTTTGGCAAATTGGGTTGTGTGGACTTCGTTCTAAGAAAACGGAAACAATATGCCGTGACTCTAATTAATTTCATTAAGCTAGAATATTTTTTCAATAATTCATCCAAGCGATACTCTGTCTTTAATCTCACATTGACCATCATGGATTTTCGTTTTTCTATGTCAGTTAACTGAATGGTTTTATTTTTAGGCCAATCATTGACACCTTTCGTTGACCAGCTTGGCCCATGCCACCACAGCAGACTATCGATTAAATCACAGGGCTCTATTCTTCTAGACGCTGCATCCCCTGGATTATCCTTCGAAGGTACATATTTCCACGGTATGTTACCGGTGACGTCTAAGATGTGAGCTGTTCGGTTACTGGCAAAGACAGTCCATCGTGTCGGCGATCCTTTCAACCAGGCCAAAACGACCTCGGAATCGGTCCACAACCACGTAGGTATTTGATCAAACTTTAATTTTGCCTTTACTTCTTTTAACAATCGGTCCAACAAAACAGCTCCACAAAGTTCCAAACGAGGAATCGTAATTGGCTTCACCGGCGCCACCTTAGTTTTGGCCGCTAACAAATGACTTGCAACTGTGGAACCTGATCGCACCGTCAAATAAATAACTGCCGCATATGCTCGTTAGGATGCATCGCAACACCCGTGGAGTGATACCTCCGAATCCTTCTGGTATGCTACCCATCGTGGTATTTGTATATTTTCGATTTCAGGTAACTGTTTTAACCAAGCACTCCATTCCCCATTCAAAACATTGGGTATCGGTTCGTCCCAATCTTAACCTGACAACCATAAACCTTGCAGCAATATTTTAGCCCTTATCGTGAAGGGTGCTAACCATCCTAATGGGTCGTACAAACGTGCTATTGTCGATAATACTGATCGTTTTGTATAAGTTTCTAATCTTTCATGGCTTTTGAGTCGAAATGTAAAATAATCACCGATTGGGTACCACAGTATTCCTAATGATTTGTATCCATGGTCTATTTCAAACTTAACGCAGTTATTCATTTCCACATCTTCCGTTGGAAGTCCTACCAAAATTTGATTATCATTGGCTAACCATTTCCTCAATTGGAATCCGCCAGACTTCAAGAGCTTAATCAACTGATCTCTTTTAATGACGCTTTCTTGCACGCTATCACCTCCAGATAATAGGTCATCCACATAAAATTCCTCCAAGAGCGATTTACTTACCTCAGGGTACGTTTCCCTTTCGTCATATGCAAGCTGGTGTAAAGTTCTAATAGCCAGAAATGGTGCTGAACTGGTTCCAAACGTCACAGTATTCAGGGCGTAATCTTTAATTGGGCCATTTGGTTCGGGGCGCCAAACGATCTTTTGGTAATTGGAATCTTCTCGATGCATGTTTACTTGTCGATACATCTTGGCTATGTCGGCCATCATAACGTACTGCTTTAACCTCCACCTCATTACAATTGCTGTCATGCTGCACTGAAGAGTTGGTCCGGTCAACAAGGTATCATTCAGGGATACACCAGAACTTGTTTTCCGGGAAGCGTCGAACACCACTCGTACTTTCGTCGATGTGCTTTCCTTGTATACTGCGTGGTGCGGAAGGAAGTTAGATGTAATCACCTGTCGACCGTTTTCCATTGCCCATTCGTTGCAATGAGGCACTTCATACATATGTCCTAACTCTTTCAATTGTTGAAACGATGATATCTCCGAAATCTTAGCTTACTGTTGCTCCCACATCTGTCGTGTTTCGGATGGTAATCGCTGTGCCGTCAAATGCACTAATATTGCATCCCATATTGTCCCCTTTAGATTGTCTATGGGCTGCACGCAATCAACTGTTTTGTGTAACAGCATTTTGATCGATGATGCGGTTTCGTTTGCGTTGCTTATATGGAGTAAATGGTTGAACTGCGTTTTCAACAATACATTTTTATCGTCGTACCGTTCCACGAGCATTTTCCACGCTGATTCATAATTTGCTTCGGTAATCGAATAGTGCTTCAATAATTGTTCTGCCTCTCCTGACAGACTGCATTTCAGGTAATGAAGCTTCTCCACTTTCGGTAAATTGGCTTTTTTATGGATCAGAGACGTGAGCAGATCTTTAAACGATGCCCAGTCGTCATATTTTCCATTGAACTTTGGGCAGGTTGATCCGTGGGAGCCGAACGTCTGTATCATCCATTGCCTTCGAAGACGGACTCGCTCCTTCTTTACAACTTTGCGCTCCATGTGCCACTTGCTCCACTCGCAACTCTTCCAATTCTACCTCAAAATTCAATTCTGCCTCCTCAAACGCCAGATATACGTTCTGTTTAAAATAATCTGCTTCAAGGATCTTCTTTCCATCTACTAATTCAAGAATCGGATGATGATTCTCCGTGAAGGACCGACGAATTTGTTGCACTCGTTCCAGTAGTTTCGTAGCATACGCGGTTGTTTTCCGTGCCTTTTTTTTTTTTTTTGTGTGGTAGTGAGGTGAAGGCATTTACGCCCGTCGAGTCTGGCAGTGTGGGACTCCCATGGAGGATACCCTTGGACTACCCACTGAACACCTCCCCTGTCAATCTGAGAACCTAGCCTGGAACCGTTTGACACATTACTTCGGGCCAGGTCTCGTTTTATTACGCCGTGGGGCGCCTTCAAGCTGGGGAGTCCCTTTCCTAGCGGGAGGGGAGAGGGGAAGAGGAAATGCCAGAAGAGCGATCCCCCAGCCCCAGCACCTCCGGCTGCTGCGAGTCCCTTTTATCTTTTAGGACTGCCCGAGCATAATGTGCCACCTGGTTCCATTTGTCAACCGATTCGAGCATCACCGCAACTATATTATCCGGGGTGAGCTCTCCCGTCTCCCTGTAGAGTTCCCTTCGCAGCCTGGCCATTTGGTACACGCAAAAAATGTGTGACAGGCATTGTCCTCCTCTCTTGGACAAAACCGACAATCGGGTGACCGTGACTTACCGATCTTGTGCAGGTAAGACTGAAAACACCCGTGCCCGCTCAAAAGCTGGGTCAGATAGAGGTCAGTCTCACCATGCCTTCGATCTAGCCACGCTCTCACATCCGGGATGAGGCGCGCAGTCCACCTTCCCTTCGTGCAATTCCTCCAAGACTGCTGCCAATCGTTGAGCGAGCGTTGTCTCTCCTCGCGGACAACCATCTCCCTCGCACCCTCGTTTCGGCGCAGGTAAATAGCGCGGCGCTCTCTAGCAAGGAGGGCGACAGGTATCACGCCTGCAATCGTTTTGTTACGCCGTGGGGCGCCTTCAAGCTGGGGAGTCCCTTTCCTAGCGGGAGGGGAGAGGGAAAGAGGAAATGCCAGAAGAGCGATCCCCCAGCCCCAGCACCTCCGGCTGCTGCGAGTCCCTTTTATCTTTTAGGACTGCCCGAGCATAATGTGCCACCTGGTTCCATTTGTCAACCGATTCGAGCATCACCGCAACTATATAATCCGGGGTGAGCTCTCCCGTCTCCCTGTAGAGTTCCCTTCGCAGCCTGGCTCATTTGGTACACGCAAAAAATGTGTGACAGGCATTGTCCTCCTCTCCTGGGCAAAACCGACAATCGGGAGACCGTGACTTACCGACCTTGTGAAGGTAAGACTGAAAACACCCGTGCCCGCTCAAAAGCTGGGTCAGATAGAAGTCAGTCTCACCATGCCTTCGATTTAGCCACGGTCTCACATCCGGGATGAGGCGCGCAGTCCACCTTCCCTTCGTGCAATTCCTCCAAGACTGCTGCCAATCGTTGAGCGAGCGTTGTCTCTCCTCGCGGACAACCATCTCCCTCGCACCCTCGTTTCGGCGCAGGTAAATAGCGTGGCGCTCTCTAGCAAGGAGGGCGACGGGTATCACGCCTGCAATCACTCTCACCGCCGAGTCGGAGACTGTTGGATACGAAGATGCAATTCTCAGTGCTCCTCTTCTCTGTACCTGTGCCAATCGTTTTCGGTATACCTCCTTGCTGAGAGCGTCGCCCCATACCTCTGCTCCGTACAGTAGTACTGACCCTACAGCACTCATCAAGAGGCGTCTTCTTGATGGGCTGGGTCCCCCTACGTTGGCCATAAGTCGACTCAGGGCCGATATTCCCGAAGCAGCCTTCTCAGCCGTTGCCCTGATTTGCTCAGAGAAACTCATCTTCGAGTCGATCAGTAGCCCCAGGTACTTCACCGCTGGCTTCGATTCGATTTGTATATCTCCAATACTGATCATCCTTACTCTAGGGATTCTCTTTTTTGTCAAGATGACCACTTCGGTTTTCTCCAGTGCTAAACTGAGCCCGCGAGCAGTCATCCAGTCCCTCACTCGGCGCATTAGCATACCTAGCCTAAGTTGCGCTTGTTCAACGGTGCGTCCGGCGACCAGAGCCGCAACATCATCCGCATAGCCGACCAAGCGCGACTCATCTGGCATCTCGAGTCTCAGTAGCCCGTCGTAAGACACGTTCCACAGGTCCGGACCAAGGATAGATCCCTGGGCAACACCCGATGTAATTTCCATCCTTCGTTGGCCCTGTGTCGTGTCGTAGAGCAGGCTTCGGTCCTTTAGGTAGTTCTTCAAAAGCCGCATTAGATATTCTGGAACTTGAAAAGAGTTTTCCAGCGTGTCCAGAATATCCACCCATCTAGCGGAGTTGAAGGCATTCCTGACGTCGAGTGTCACCAACAGGACGATCCGTCGCTTGGTGCGACTATATGCCTCTGCCTTTTGGACAGCGTTCACCACCTCTGCAATCGCATAAATGGTAGAACGTCCTGCTCTAAAGCCGTACTGCCGAGGAGATAGGTCCCCAGCAGCACGAATCGCGTCAGTGAGTCTTCCCTTGATGAGTTTCTCTAGCACTTTCCCAGCCATGTCTAGCATGCATAACGGGCGGTATGCAGACGTCGATTCGGGATTTCCCTTCCCCTTGCTGACCAGCACGAGCCTCGCCACCTTCCATCGTATCGGGAAAACCCCGTCCCGTAGGCAAGCGTTGAATGTGCTGAGCAGCAAGTCAGGACAATGGTGATAGACGAGCTGCAAAACCTCAGCTGGAACACCATCTGGACCTGGAGCCTTCCTCGCTTTCAGGGAGAGGATTGCCTCCTCCAGTTCCAGCTGTGTGAAGAGTGGGCACTCGACTGCTGTTTCACCATGGACAGCGTCAACACGGACGGGATGGGCGGGGAAGAGTCCCCGCACTATCGCGTCCATCTTTTCCGCGTCATGTATACAAGGCTTCCGTAGGGCACCAAGTTTCCCCATGACCAGCTTGTAGCCAAGGCCCCACGGATCCCTATTTACATCGTCCACGAGGTCTTGCCAGCATCGGGCCTTGCTCTTGTTAATAAGCCCGCGAAGATATTTCCTGCCGGACCTGTATGCTGCTAGCCTAGTGTCTGCCTCCTCCCGTGTTCGCGCCCGCTGGGCCTCTCGCCGAAGTTTGTGACACTCACTTCTTTGTTCGGCGATCTCGTTTGACCACCAGTATACTGGAGGCTTACCGTGTCGGGGTCTTCGACGGGGCATGGAAGACTCGCAAGCAGCTATGATGGTACTCATAGTTGAGTTCACCAAGTCCTTGGCTGTAGGCCCTCCACTCCCTGGCGGAGCTCCCAGCAACGGTGCGCCTGCCGTAAGCGCATCAGCGAACCTCTCAACGTCTCCTTTTTCCAATTGAATTGTAAAAATATGTAATAATCGTAATTAATTGCATTTGCTATAGTTTTTTTTGATGAAATGAGTTTATGATAACGTACAAATTTCGAGAGCCATTTGGGCCATTAAGTTTTTTGATTGTTATTATTTGGAATTTGCTTTATATTCTTTTAAAATTTATAACGATGAGTATTAAATAAAGCGCTTTTGACTTTGACTTTGACTTTGACCTCTCAACGTCCATCCTCCCAGTCCTCCATCCGAGGATTGAAGTTTGGGCAAATGCACGCAGAGTAGCACTGTCGTGAATCTCAACCGCTATATACTGGTGATCACTAGCCGAGTAGTCCTCTAGTACTCGCCAGTTGTGTACTCTAGGTACCAGGGACTCCGAAGCGAGTGTCACATCGGGTATGGTTCCTACGCAACCCCAGCGGCGGAAAGTAGGGGTGTTACCAGTATTTAGGACAAAAAGCGCTGTTCTGGCCGCCATGTCCAAGATTTGCTTTCCCCTTGGGTCGGATTGTGGCATACCCCATTCAATGGCTCTAGCGTTGAAGTCTCCCCCGACCAGCATGTGGCCCTCTGTGTTCGAGACAGCGTCCTCCAGGGCATCGAGTTTGGTTCGAAAAGATCACATTGCTTCGTTAGGCGTCAGATAAACACTGAAATATGTTATCCCTGGACACCGCACCCACACAAAACCATCCCCGCGTCCATGGCCCTGCACCTGAAGGCTGGCGCTGTCTCGAACCCACATGGCCGAGGTACTAGATTTGTCAGGGTACCACGCTTGCGAGTCCTTGTTATGTTGTTGCTCGCTCAGCAACAGGAGGTCAGCTTTCTTATCCCTCGCAAACTGCTCAAGTAGGTCCCGGGCGTTTGTGCTTCGGTGCAAATTGACCTGCAGGATACGGATCATTTGAGTATCGATTTGGCTTTAGTTAGGGATTTGGCTTTAGTTAGGGTTTTCCGTGCCTTAGGGTCCTTTCGGAAGTTCGTGACCATTTTGCTTAGTTGCTCACTTAGTACACTTTGCTGTGCCACTAAACCATCCATCGTTCGTGAGGTTGCAGGACGTGATTCCAATACGAAATTCAGAACTATTAACCGTAATCAAGTTTGAATGACGGTTCACAAATTCCGCCCAATGTCCAGTAAGTACCCGTTACCTAAGCACCGCAACAAGGATCCAAATCTAATCCAAGTTTCGAATTATTCAACTTTCTTTCCAAAATCAACAGCAAACAACTAAATTTAGCAGTGCAAACTTGATATGTGCAAACTTGATATGTGGTTCGCAGTGCAAACTTGATATGTGGTTCGCACTCTTAAATGCACTAACAATAGCAATTGTGCATAAGAATCTAAACTTGACACCAATTTGAAACCGATCCAATATCTGACCAATAAATTCAACCGCAATACTCATCCAATGTAATGCGGATTTGAGATACGGTTCGCTCTTTCCAAAATAGATTAACACTTGCAAGTGTGCACCAAATTTTAGCAATTAAAAAAATCAGGATAATGTCGGTTATGGAATTAAATATTGAGGAAAAGGACTAAAATATGGAACTTACCAGACCTTGCCTTGCTCAATTGCTCACTTTTCATTGACCCGCGCGAACCGATCTTTAATTGCTTTTTCACTGCACATAAATCCACAAAATTGTACAAAATTAAATCGTAATTAACACACAATTCAAATTATCCGGAACTATATCCGGCTCGACGGACCAAAATGTTTCACGATAAAAAACTATAGTTCGATTTCAACTTATGTATTTCCAATTTTTGTATTTCAATATAATACTGTCTAATTCGCGACTTGAAAACCTTGCAACTAATTATAAACTATTTCGATAACGAGTTATAACTGGTGAACGAACAATACAAAACTGCTCAATGGAAAAATCTCTTTTAAAGAATTTCCCGTTTGATGAAAATTTCGGTACATTTTTCCCGCGTAAAATTAATCTTATACTAAATTTATAATATTCTAAACAATTACGTGATTCTGCGATATTAATGGTTTACGGGCACCCTGTGACACCCTGTCAAGTTTGACAATTAATTGTGTTGAAAATTAACAGAACGGTGAGTACCCAACACACTACAAATCATTTATTAAGCGTACAAACTCCGAATCTCAACTTTATTAGTAACATAAAGGTAGCACCTCTTAACGAACGCGCGCGATGAGGATTGACTTCTTCTTTGAAGAACGGAGTTGCGGACCGCTAAAAACATCTTGTTGGAATTGGCACCCCCTTGCAACCTCCAAGGGTATTCCTGTCGACCGGCATTCCCCCTGCGGGATGCCGTTGCGGGTTTAATTAATACCCGGTGAAGGTCCAAAAGAAAAAGACCGAATATTTCTATAAAATCAAAACATCTTCTATCATAACGACTCAAATAACATACCATAAAACTATATGTCAAAATTTGTATCTACCGTTTCAAATTTCATAAAGCATAAAACAATTTCGTAGTTGTTTGGCTTTTGTTCTTATTAGTCTTGCAATTTTTATTTATTTTTTTTGCGTATTAAAAATGCTGTTTTTTTTTCAATTTCATCGTTAGTTGGCGGTATTTGTAATAATGCCTTGTATCCAAAGTCCCCCGCAATGATAAATAATTTTTCTTAACAATTTAATTCATTCAAGCAACAATAGACAGAGCCTGAAACTTACAAAGACTTAATTTCTTGTCCATATTAGGTACAAAAACGTTATGTTTCAAGAATAAGTTTTAGTTAAAATTTGTTCAAATTTACATATAAGTAAAAAATATAATAAATATACACTAATGGCATGCTGTTTTCCAACCTGGATATAAATGTGTATGCAACACAAAATTAAATTAAGGTTTATCTTGTGAAAATACTACTTAGAGATGATCCGGTTAACAATTCCGCCCTTGGAAGTTGAAAACAACAACTCAAGCACTCTGTGAAAGCTTACGTTTCGCCGCGTCTGTTTTTATCCTCCAATTGGTTACTTGTCCTTCCATCTTTTCGGTGGAGACAAATGAACTCCTTCGATTTTCGGTTTGTCCTCTAGTCAAAGCTGGAGACTAGAATTATAATTTCTTCTTCACAAGGAAACCGAAAAACACGATCTCATCACGTCGGTCACGGCTGCTTGAATAATGATGACAGTAGTTCTCTAAATATATCACTTAATGATCTACATATATCACTCGGAAGAAATATTCAAATGTTGATACATAAAATTAAAAAAATAAAATTTCCTTTATTTAAGCGCTACTTATTGTTAAATTTATTTTCCATATGCCGGTATTTCGAAGATAAGTTATCCTTTCCATCAGTGGCGGTATTATAGAATTCAACGAATATTTAGCAATCCAGCCGCCGTATTCCTGCAACGAGCGCTTATCATAGGAGTGAGGTGAGTCCTCACTCATATTTTTTTTTATTATATTTGCTTAGAAAAAAATTTAGTGAATATTGTGAATGTGGTGAATTGAATATAAAAAAAACGAGTATGGAACCCGCAACGTTTACGGCTTCTTCCTGGAAAAATGAGCCAGCCATCGGGCGAAGTTTTCCTTTTTTACTTGTTTCAGGGGTTCTCGCATAGAATGATTGGTTTTCCACTTTTCTTGTGGCCAAATCATCAATATGGATCATTGATCCGATTGGAACGGGTGCGAGGGGGCACCACTACTAGGCGGATGTCCACCACTACTATTTTTGTGGGCCGTGAGTATCCGCGGCAATTACGGATTCGGCTTGTACCTCGCACGCGGTTAACTTTGAAATATCGTCGTTCTCGCTTGTTCTATCCTTCAGTTGAGTTCACCTGTCGACTGGATCCAATCTCTACGTCCCAAAAAAATTCGTAAGCATGAAATTTTTTTTGTACTAAGTCCTTGTGCTGGCGGAAAGAACTCATCCCCGTGACACCGCAACGCTAGCTTTCAGCACGCTTACGTGAAGCCAGGCAAGGCCATTTCAGCTGTACATTAATCTTTCGCACGCTGGGCACCACTACAAAGTGTCGCGCACAGCCTGTAACGAAATTAAAGCACCAAATCAAGTTATATTCTCAGCTCATTGCCTATTATTAATGAGACTCGTGAAAACGGATTTCGTGAACCAGGTTTGCTGACTCGAGTGGACAAAGACTCTTTCCTGCTTTCCGCCCCAAGACATCTATGCGGTGCGGGGAAACGCAATATGGCATGTCCGGCGCTGCTCCACAAGACGTTCCAACTCCTTTGTCCGCGCTCAACATCAGAGCATACTTTTCCTAGCATACTTTTCCTTCTACTTTTTCGCCACAGCTGATCACCCAAGGATCGTAATTTTCATTTTTTCGCCCAACTATGAAGATTACACCAGGTTAATATATTATGTGTTTAACCTAACAATGCAGTCATTAACCAACTAAGAAAACAAATTGATATTTCAGCGCGGGTAGACATTTTGCCTTATTTTACAAATTTCTGAGATCCACTCAATCTGCAGGTGCTACTCAACGTTTTTTCTCATTCAATGGCTCACACGAAAAGATTGTAGGCTAATTTTTTTGTCCCACGTACATTCGTTTCGGTTAAGTTTAAACTTCTTTCCATTCTCAGGCGCTCACGAACTTCGGCTAAAAATTTAGCTGAAATGTTCGGGTGAAAGAACAATGTAGTTCTTACACTTAGCACACCAGCATTCCCTAAACGAAATTCATTATGTTCGCCACCACTACGTAATAGTGGAAATTATTGCTCGAAAGAGCTTGCAGCACTGCCATGTTGCAGCATATATATATATATATATATATATATATATATATATATATATATATATATATATATATATATATATATATATTTATATATATATATATATATATATTTATATATATATATATATATATATATTTATATATATATATATATATATTTATATATATATATATATATATATATTTATATATATATATATATATATTTATATATATATATATATATATATATATATATATATATATATATATATATATATATATATATATATATATATATATATATATATATATATATATATAGTCTTCCACAAAAGTCAAGGTACAGTGATAAATATCATGAAAATTGTTTGATATTTTTATTTAAAAAACCTATAGTGATAAAATTTTTTTGGTATTACTTCAACTATAATCATTACACTTTAAATTCATGTAAAACAAAACGAAAATTCTGTCGTATTAATATATTATTACATATGATGTGCTGGAAAGTCAATGAATGAAGTCCACAAAAGTCATGGTACACCTCAAGAAAAATGATACAAATTGTAATTATAGTCTTGCATAGTTATTTGAATTATACTTTTCTCAATATTTTGTCGGATATCCTTTCATCTGAGTTACTGACTTCAGTCTTTTAGGCATAGAATATACCAATTTTTTAGTAAATTCGCTGCTGATTCTGGCCCACTCCTCCAATATAGCATCCTTAAGCTGCGCCTTGCTTGATATCACTCTTTTTCGGATTTTTGTCTCAAGCTCATTCCGAAGATGCTCTATAGGGTTCAAATCAGGGCTTTGAGGCGGTGTAGCAAGCATGCGACTATTGTACAATAGCCACATTCGAACTTTATGCGCAGTGTGCTTAGGGTCATTGTCCTGTTGAAACAAGAAATCTTCTCGCATACCTAATTTGGCTGCACTTTGTTTCATGTTGTTTCGTAGAATCTCTAAATAAGAGTTCTGATCCATAGTATTTTCGATGAATGTCAGATTTCCAACTCCAGCAGCAGCCATGCAACCCCAAACCATAACACCACCGCCTCCATGTTTTACTGTTTTAATAGTGTTCTTGGGATTAAATGCTTCTCCTACTTTTCGCCAGACCCTCTTATGCTCATTTACACCAAATATACAAAATTTAGACTCATCCGAAAATAAAACATTATCCCAAAACGTTATTGGTTATGCTTTTGCAAATGTTATTCTTTTTTGTTGGTTTATGGAACTTACAAGCGGTTTTCTTCTAGGCGTACGAGATGAAAATCCAGCTTCTACGACAGCTCTAAGCACAGTTTCTGCGCTCTAACCTCTTTCTTATCATTAATTCCAAGAACATCGCAGATTTTTCTACAGCTTAGAAATGGATCTTGTTTTACCATTCGCGAAATTTTTCTCTAGTCCTTTGCACTTAGTTTAGATGGACGACCTGTTCGGAGCACATTTTCCACTCTATTTTCCTTCTTAAATCGATTTATCACTTTTTGAATGGTTGACCGACTTCGCAACACTAGTTCAGCTATTTCAGAATATGATTTGCTCTAATTTGAATGCAGATTAATAATTATTTCACGCTCCTTAATACTCAACTCCTTTCGACTCATTTTTTAAAAATTTTATTAAATAAAAGATACACCACGAATACGGACGCGATATTAAAGACAGCGGCCTACGGTTATTAACTCACTCTGATAATATGAACTTGGGGGATTCCCCTTTTTACAAATAACAGGGCATTTTCTGCAACTGTACCAAGACTTTTGTGGAGTAGAAAAGAGACATTGCCAACAAAAAATTATTGTCTTCAATGATCATTATTGCCGAACCCCTTTAAATTTATGAAAACTTAAATTCAACAGAACTCGTATTATTACCATTTCATAACTTTTGGTTTACGAATAAAAATATTGATTCAGTAATACAATTTTCAGTTACCGATTCTCTGTACCTTGACTTTTGTGGAAGACTATATATATATATACAGTATATATTTCTTATAACGACGTTGAAGGGACCAGTTAAATTCCGTCGTTATAACCGTAGGTCGCTATATCCAAACATAATAATAATACTCAAATATACTCTTTATTTATGATAGAAATGAGAAAGTTAATTGAATACAACAGAAATAATACATACTAAAGAATGGACACAACAACTTAACTTAGCCAGATTTAATTTTAAGAAAAAAAATCGGTGATCATTGTTTGTTTTTGTGATTTTCGGTTTTCTAAAAAGTGTTGTTCAATTACTTTCTCCAAATGTAGTAAAGCGAAATCTGTTTTAGCCTCTTTTAAATCCTCATTAAATGTAAAAAAATGTTGTACCGTTTGAATCGCTGAAAAAGCATCTTTAGAGGTAGGTGGTTGGAAATCGATAGTTGGATTCATTTCCTCTTCGTCGTTATTTATACCCGACTCCAAATCTTGATTTGAGATAGCTAAAATTTCCTCTACCGTCATGTCCTCCGCCGTTTCAAGTTCTTCATCAATGCTTGGAAAATGTTCCCAACATTCTTGTGATGCCAAGTCATCTACAGCCAAAGCGCAGACCCATTGAGCCAAAGATAGATTATCCTCAACTTCATTTTGATCGTTTTGTAGCCGTCGCCATTCCGCTAAGGGTAGGGAATCATCTTGATCAAAAGAGTTTTCTGTTGCGTTTAAATAAAATCCTGCATGTGCAAAACAATTGGTTATTGTGCGTTGAGAAACACGATCCCAAGCTTTTGAAATCAGAAAAATGGCTTCAAGGATATGCATTTTTTTAGGCACACCATTTTCGTCGATGTCTTTTAAAAGTTTCATAATTTGAACTTTTCTAAAATGTGTTTTCAGTGACTTGATTACGCCTTGATCCAATGGTTGGAGAACTGCCGTAGTATTTGGAGGAAGAAAGACTAATTTTATTGCTTTTAAGTTTTGAATATTCGGGTGAGCGGGACAGTTGTCTAAGAGCAATAACATTTTCTTTTTTTGTCGAATCAGCTTACTGTCCCATCGCAAAATAATTTTTTCAAATAAGGCTGATGTCATCCAGGCTCTTGGGTTATTTTCATATTCGACAGGTAGTGATTTAACATTTTTAAAACATCGAGGCCGTTTAGCTTTGCCAATAACCACTAGTTTTAATTTTTCCGAGCCAGTCATATTT
>OZ017742.1:102606464-102776464 GCA_963969285.1 Odontomyia ornata | reverse complement strand
GAGGGAGCCCTGTGCCGAGTGTAGAGAAAATTTTATTGAGCGTTGTTTCCATGTTGGCAAGGCCAAATGAATGATTCGTGCGACTGCTACTAACAGCATAAAGGTGTCACGTATAGTACTCTTGAAAGATTGATGTGAAGCTTGGAACTGCGATACGTTTTCCTTGAAGTTTACTAAAGAAAAACTTTTGGGTATTTCTCTGATTTCCTTGGAATCTGTTCATTTCGTATGTGTTTATGCAATTAGCACTAATTTTATTGACCCATACGTCACCCGACCTTTCGGTCACGCTGCCTAGCGTTCATTCCATTCGATTTCAGAAAGTAGCAAGTTATTGATAGCAAGACTTTGAAATATATCCTTAGTAAGCATCTGGTTGATATAATTTTTCATAAACTTCATAAAGTGATATTTTAAAGTAAATTTTTAAAGGCTTAGTCTATTTCTACACTTTTCCACAATTTGCTAGAACTCAACTTTGTGTTGATATCAGCGATCTAATTCAACATTTGAAATAATAACATCAATATTTTAATTAACGTTCATGCGCCCAAGCTGTCTGAACTTTTTAGAAAAAGATACAATCAAATTGGGCTGTGGAGCTCAGTAATATAGATATCAGAATTATTCGTGCCTTTCTACACTTATTACCCATTAGCTTACTAATGTTCGTTCACGCACATCGCACTCAAAGAAATGAGATACTTTCAATCTATTGAATACTAAAATCCAATTCATCGATTCTTTGATTGTCGACTTTCCTAACTTTCGAATGTTGATTCACTTTCAGAATACTTCAGTCATCTAAAAAAAGTTGTAACAGTTGACGATTCATTCACCAATCGATGCGGTTGAACTCTTTAGAGTATCACAAATAGCTTTAAATAAAATAAATATGGAACTACCTAGAGAAGATAAATTTAGGAAAAAGCATATAAAATAGTTTTGCCAAACTATAACAAAAAAAATGAAGGAAACATTGAAAAAATGGAAATAGAGATACAACACACAAGTGGAAACAATTAGTTATTAAGAAAAGATACAAGCATAGATTGTATGCATTTCTTGGGTGTTTTGGAAAATAACCAATTAGTCCAACGAGTGCATCAGTTGGTAGTTGACAATTGATCGATATTCCTCCTCGTTTCTTAAACTTTAAACACATCGTGATGCAAAAGTGAATGATGCAATGGAAACAACCACCATACATATTTTTAAAAGATGTATTTTTATTAAACGGAAACAATTAGACATAAATCCAAAAACACAAATAAATAACCATATGAGAATATCTGATCAGCATGCCACAAGGATTCTAAAAGCATGATTTTGTTTCGACCCCGCCTATTATTATTTTATTTGTAAGTTTAATTCAATTTAAATTGAGTTCTTGTATTATACTTGGAATTAGTAAGTGATGGAGTTTCCAGCATGATGTATGAGCATGTGGAATGTAAATTTAAGGAGAAAGTGATGTAAATATTAATTATATAATATTGGCTAGTCTTGTGGTTGGTATACATAATTTAATTTAACATTTGAAAATAACGTAATCTCATATTAAATAAAATTGAGAACTTAAATATGATCTAGCACAAGAAATTGAGCAAAAGATATTGCAATATCTTGAATTAGCAGTTTGCTTGTTGAACATAGAATTAAAATAAAGTTTACAATTAAATAGAAAAAAAACGAGAAAGGAGTAGAATACTGAGCCAAGATTCGAAATTAGCGAAATTCCAATATGTAATATGAAAATAATTATTTGCAAAGAATAGCATTCGCGACATATAAAACTCATAAACTATAAGCTATAAAAGACAGTAATGCAAGTCGTGTCATGTTCGTAAAAACCAACGTGGGGCCGAAAACATCCTAAGGGGATAAAAGATTCGCGTCTTCTGACGAGTTGGTCCTTTACGGAGGATGTAAGGTACCTTGGTACTCGAGCCTCACAAACAGGAGCAGTGGAGTTGTGTGATACACACTAGCAGTCGCTCCACGTGAGTTGTAGCTTCCGCTCTCCTTTGTTTGATTTTTTTTTTCGCGACAGAATCCTTCCGATGTGTTGTCCCAGGTTAACCCCTGTAGGGACCTTCTATTTTCTTGATGGAACTGTCAGCCAGATGGGTTTCTCCTATCGGCCTGGACTCTCAAGAAAATAGAAGGCTACCTTGCTTTTATGTCGCCGAAGGATTCTACTCATTTCGTATGCGTGATAGACGAGTGGTATTGGTTCAACGTTCGGTGGCGGGTGCTGGAGTTGCGGAGCCCGGAATGCTTCCACGCGTCGGGAATTTTGACCGCGTATAAAACTGTTACGGTAGACCTACCACTTGTCTCGTCGAGTCATTTAACGTAGTTTAGAGACAGTTTTGTAATGTATGTGGGTTTGGGGATAATTTTTGTAAATCGGCCGAAAGCACCCTTTCTTCGGCAGACTACCACGCACTCTCATTTTCCTTTGGAGAAGTCGACTACTGGAAAGGGAAGTGTGTATCAAATAATTTTTTTTATCTTGCTCATTTTAAATAGCTCGCCACTATCGGCCACGCCATTTCATAGCTTGTATATATACATATATATTAGAATAAGCTTAGTTTACATTTGTTTTTGTCTCGTTTCTTTTTAGGCATATCTAGCATCAACCCAGAGGAACCACGACTTTCCTTGCCAGTGGTTCTGCTTTTCAGCGGGAAAGTGAGTGCAGGGTAGGTATGCCGTCGCGAGAGTAGGGTTTGAGAAAATCCGCTGAGGTCGGTTTCGCGTCGCGCGCGGTACGCGGTACCTTTGTTGGTTTTGCCTTTTCATTAGCGCAGCTTTCGTCGGGTTTGAGTTAGCGTAGTATATTTTTCGGTACCGCGTCGGGAATTCGGGAACGCGAAGTAAAGATTAGATTTTTGTTCTTTGACTGGTTGAATGCAGAAATACGGAGTAACGTAAAGTAGGTTTCTTCTCCGTATGATTGTGTTTTGTGACGCGTTTGAAAACGGGCATTTATTGGTGGCTGAAAATTGTAGATGATCGTAATCCATTTGGACACCCGCGACGAAATCCTCTCCGATCTAGCTGGCCGACAAGCAGCCACCGCGAAAATGGATTACGGTGCACGGATTAGTTGACCGGTTGGTACCATCCGTTGGCACTACTCAGACTTAACGTCTAGAACCGATGAGAGGTCGGTTCTTCGTTCGGACTTAGACAGAAAAATCATTACAACGCCTTTAACCGAGGAGAGGTCGGTTTCGATTTCCTTCGGGAAATCGGGTTATCCGCGTTGGTTGAGTGCTTTCGGTTCGGCGCATGGTATCCTAGTTTGCGTTTTGTAGATTTCATATAGCGTAGGCTGTTTCGATTCGAATTAAAGTAGAGTATATCTGACATTGCATCGGTATGTAGATCGGGAACGCGCGAGTTCATTGTTGTTGTCCATATTGAATTGTTAGAAGCCCCGAAAAGCTACGGTAAAGTTTAAATTTTTTTCGGAAAACGGGCAAGTTGAACGGTGGCTGAAAATCAAACGAGCTTGGTACTCACAATAAGATCCACGACCGTCTTCCTCTCCAGACTAGTTGGCCAACATGGAGTAGGCTATGAGTGCCCGGACTCCAGATTTCAAGTTCTGGGATCGTCAAGAGGACTATTCGCACTTCCTTCGGGAAGTAATCAATCCGAGCGATGAAAATCATTACAGGCTATCGTGTGGTCGAGCTGTTCACCATGATGGTACTCTCCGTTGCCACTTCTCAAGACTGCCCGTCTTCGATTCGTTTGCGAAATCCGCTTGAATTTCCACCAACTACCATCTAACAAACGACCCAAACCTTTAGTTCATTACATAATTTCAAAGAAAAATACCCTTCGCGTAAGTGAAAATAATTTACGTTTTTGTATCTTTTTTTCAGATACGTATGGCCGTTAAAAAGTTTGACAGCATTGGAATGATATTTGCAAGTGCAGATACAATTAGCTAGAGGTACGTTCTTCATTTTGTTTTATTTTACTTTTTTTAAGTTATTCAATTTAATTTTATGTGGTTTTCTTGATCCTGTTATTCATTTCTAAGAACTTGCCTACGATGGCTGGATCCCTTATTATAGTCTTTCATTTTTAAGCTTTGGGGATATTATGGTTCTACTGAAATAACTACACAACTGCATTGAAATAAATCTTCATAAGATCACCATCCCGCAAAAAGTTTATAATATTCGCTGGCTCTATGTATCCACGATGCTCCCCGGTTTGTCAATAAGTTCCCAAATTTTCTCTTCTCTAAAACAGAGTCGCGCAGGACGTCAGAAGATGGTCTGGTATTGCAGCAGAAACAAGTTTGCAAAGCCCTGTGAGAAATCCCGTCAGGATCCTAAATTGATTCTTTCCTAGTCTGATGCACGATTTAAATCATCTCGAAATCTTAATATGTAAACTAGTTTCTATTTCCGTCATTTGTCTCTGGAAAAGTCTTTTCGACCTCACCGTATGGTCTCCACCAAGAAGATGCATGGCATCATTCCCAGTGGATCATAGTTATTAGTGCCGGGCGCACTTAGACCTATACTTTTTATACAATCTATAAATTCTATTCGTCTTCTTCATAGCGCTACACCCCCTATCCATCCATCGCTGATTGCAACAAGCACCTCCAACTGTGACCGCATCCTCCAATTTCGAAATCCGAGCAGCGATAAACTGTTCGTCGACTGATTGAGACCAGCGTTTCCTCGGTTTCCCCACTAGTCTCCGCCCTTCAGTTCTTCCAACGAAAACCTTTTTGAGTATCCGTTGTTCGTCCATACGATTCACATGGCCAGCCCATTGCAGCTTCCACAGTCTTACAATCGTTGATCGAATTTGGCATCGTTCCCCTCCTAGTTTCGCTCCTATTATTCCCCTCAGGGCCCGTCTTTCGAAGGCGTCCTATATGTTTGCGGATGCACAGGTCTTATCACACTTGGAGCTTTGTTTTCCTGTGTATGCAGCTTATCTCCAAGATCGTCAAAACTGAATAAAAAATGTTATTTGCAACCTGTATTTTTCGGCGTATTTCGTCTCTCTCATTACCGGTTCTCGCGCCTAAATATAAAAATTCGCCCACATTTTCCATATCGTATGCGCCAAGTGTGATATTTAGTGTATTTGAGGTATTTTTCCTCAATTGCATCGAGCTTTTTGTTATTGTAGATGGTAGTCCTTATTCCGGCCAATAGTTATATAGCGCAAACTTCTAGTTTTTAACACTTTTGACTTTTTACACAAATCTCTAACGGCGTAGTCTTAAGAAACAACTTTACTGTTTGAATTTAATTTATAAGTAAGTAAGTAATGTAGAATACGCTACAGTATGCCTCGCAGTTCTGCGCAAAAAAAAAGGATGGAGGCTACTGAAGATAGCAACCGACTATTGGAAATACCACTAAAAAAACCTAACTGCTATTAAACTCACTACACTATTCTAGGAAGGGAAAGAGGAAATTGTTCCACTTGACCTTATTGTATTATAATTCCTACCAGACTAGTTTTTGCCTACTTTCTAACTCGCTGAAACCCGCGTTTGCTTACCTGCTAATACCCACCACCATGCTAAGCGACTCATCCTAATTTAAGCTATTATTCCACTGCTAACTTCACTAGACCCTTATTCTACTACTTCAAAGCTAATCTATTGTCAACGTCTTGATTTTAGCCCCATCACCTACGACTAGGGACTTCGGAAGTCGTGAAGGAAGTGACTTGTAAAAAAAAAAAATAACAAGGAAAGAGGAGAAATATGAAAAGAGAAGCATCCTCGAAACTCTGGCAATGATCTTTTTTTCTTTCACGAAAATTCACTCTAATTACCTCTGACATTTTTCTCCACTCATTCAGCCTACCTCTAAACCCTAAACCAATTGAAGAAAGGTTCCCATCCAAGTCGCCCCGATCACCCTGTTCGACCTCCCAGTCACGAGGAACCATAGGTGCAATAATCCGATTCTACTCCGCCTCCCGACCAAACAACTGGGAGGCGTACTACCGAAACAATTATGAATCGTACCGCAACGTACAAAAAGAAACGCAACTTCAGGAGGATTTAAGTGGTTTGTCGTCGATCCCTCTTCAAAGGTAACTCTTTCATTTTCTTTTCCATGTCTTTTCTTGTGATGTCCATTTAGATCTTAATTTAATCGTATCTGGGTACCTTATTTACACCCCTAACTTCCACTATTCCGGCGCTATGAGATGAGAGCCCTATTTAGACGCACTATGCTACGTAAGGTTTCAGATCCTTAGCGTGCCATAGACCCGCTTAATCTCCTTCTCGAGTAACCAGCCGATATGTAGACGTCGACTTCTTCCTTTGGATTTTAAAAGGTCCTAAATATTCCGGTGCTAGCTTCGCGGAAAAATAGTTTGCGGCATCCGACTGAGCGAAGTTTCGTCTACAAACCATATCGTTCACCTGGAATGGTGGAGTCCGCTTCCAAAGGTTGTATTTTTGTGAGCTTTGCTCCTCCGCATTACGCATGCGTTCCTTAACTTCTTCCCGCACTTTGGCCGTCAAACTCTCTCGTAACCTTGGATTATTTTGAAGCTCCTCTTCCTCTATGAAGGTCTTCCCTCGAAGTCACCATTTCGCGTTCAAAGTTTACTAAATATGGTGTCACCTCCATTTTTTACATGAGTATACGTTCGCAGAGCACACCCAATTTTTTATATTTCCTTATCCCATAACTTATGGTTATCACCTACGTACGATCTCAGCATCCTTTTGATTGTTTGGCTCACCCGATCTGCGGGATTAGCCTGGGGATGATAAGCCGTATAATGAATCTTGGTACCATACGTGGTGACCAATGTCTGCAACTCTTTAGAGCAGAACTGCAACTCTTTAGAGCGGAACTGCAACTCTTTAGAGCGGAACTGTACTCCGTTGTCGTAGATTATTAATAAAAATACTTGTTCCTCCAATATCCGGGCAATTGCTTTTCCGTGTGCTTGACGGAGCGGGAAGATAAGCGGGAACTTGCTAAAGTAATCCACGACGGTTAATACATAGTAATTCCTTAGAGTGGACAAGGTAAGGGACCTTTCAAATCAACGGATATTATCGTCCAGGGCTCCTTCGCCTGGCCTTCCCTAGAAACCATTGGGCCACACGGGCGTCTTCGTTCCACTTTAGTCGACTGACAGATCTGGCATCTTGCGACATATCGTTTAATATCGGCTCTCATTTATGGCCAAAAGTACCTTTGCAGCACACAATCGTATGTCCTGCCAGCTCCCATATGACCCGCCTTTGGATCGTCGTGACACTGTCGGAATACCTTCCCCCGCTCTCCCTTGGGTATAACCCGTTTCCAGCTATTGTCACTTCATTCTGGTTACCTGCCCGTGAGGTGCTTCCACAGTTGTCCGTTTTCCACCCTCCAGTCCGGAAAGTTTTGTGGCTCTTATTACAATTTTTCTATCCCGGAGCACTCTGGGCCTCTGGTAGAGACCTTCGACTGGGGCCCTCGGACCCGGTTAGCCCAATGAAGAGGGCCCGTGCGCCACTCGCTTTTCCAATGGGCCCCACGGGAGTCGCCAAGCGAGAATCGCGACTCGTCGAAGACTCGTACCGGCACCGATGTTATTTCCGCGCTCGCGTACCGACGGTGTCGCCTATTCCTCCCTACACCAACTCGCACACCTAAACAGCGCGTGGAATCTAAGGGGAATTTATGTCCTGCCGGACCCTTGAGCCACACCACGTGTTGGCGGAGCACCCTCGAGCCTTCCACACCTGGGGTACTATTCGTGCTCGCCCATTACGCCACTTCCCGAGCCAAACCTTACACTTTGGCACGTTCCACTTGTGGAAATAAATTCTACACCAGCAAATATTATTGGAAATGATTATTATTGATCGTGAAATTCAGATTTTAAAATAAATTATACAAAAAAAGAAATACTACAACGAAAATACTCTTACGCTCGTATGTCGATAGTAGCTAACTATCCGGGGGCCCCCTAGTCTGCGGCTTCCAACTGTAGCGTTCTCCTGGCTTTCTCCATCAATCGCCTTTTTCCGTGCAATTCGCCGAAATCTGCCGTCCCGCCAACTCCAAAATTGTACTTCCTTGAATATCCCGCCTAACCTCCAAAAGAAAATTCCGCCAAAAAACGCTCGCCTAGTCGAATTCCCAGAATCCAAAAAAAAGAGAGCTTTTCAAGCTCCATCCGGGGCCTTTTATCGTTTCTGGTTGCCACGCTTTCCTCCAAGCGAGCTTCCGAACGTGGCTCCACTTTCTCGTCCAGTGGAGGCGCGCGGCATTACAGACTTTGCTGCATTATCCGTAGGCGTTGTTGTAATCGTTCAGTTGAACGCACTGATCATATGGCAGCTCAAAAGCTCTCGGTGGGAACTGTCATTCCCAATGTTTATTTATTTGCCGAGACCAACTTTTGTTTTGCGTTTTGTTCTGAAACCATGGTATTGTAGCTGCTTCCCTACCCCACATCACAGAACATCCTCGCATATCGACGCACGCCTGGCTAACTCCTACAGTGAAGACAGGAAGTTAGCTGACAATCCACGTAAGTTGCCACAGTCAGCCTTTTGATGTTGTCTACATATCGGCGAAACTTTCCTTTGTAGAATGTTCCCAAATGGAAAATGTACGTTGATTCAAATAAACGTACTCCGATGTTTTAGCCTTCAAGGGCATGTCGCAATTTTCACCAAGTTTTGCATGAGTCCTTTAAAAATAACGCGACGAAATCCTCTCCGATCTAGCTGGCCGACAAGCAGCCACCGCAAAAATGGAACACGGTGCACGGATTGGTTGACCGGTTGGTACCATCCGTTGGCACTACTCAGACTTAACGTCTAGAACCGATGAGAGGTCGGTTCCTCGTTCGGATTTAGACAGAAAAATCATTACAACGCCTTTAACCGAGGAGAGGTCGGTTTCGATTTCCTTCGGGAAATCGAGTTATCCGCGTTGGTTGAGTGCTTTCGGTTCGGCGCATGGTATCCTAGTTTGCGTTTTGGAGATTTCATATAGCGTAGGCTGTTTCGATTCGAATTAAAGTAGAGTATATCTGACATTGCATCGGTATGTAGATCGGGAACGCGCGAGTTCATTGTTGTTGTCCATATTGAATTGTTAGAAGCCCCGAAAAGCTACGGTAAAGTTTAAATTTTTTTCGGAAAACGGGCAAGTTGAACGGTGGCTGAAAATCAAACGAGCTTGGTACTCACAATAAGATCCACGACCGTCTTCCTCTCCAGACTAGTTGGCCAACAAACAGCCAACATGGAGTAGGCTATGAGTGCCCGGACTTGTTGACCTTAAGGGTAAGACTCGTTGGCCCGGCTTCAGATTTCAAGTCCTGGAATCGTCAAGAGGACTATTCGCACTTCCTTCGGGAAGTAATCAATTCGAGCGATGAAAATCATTACAGGCTATCGTGTGGTCGAGCTGTTCACCATGATGGTACTCTCCGTTGCCACTTCTCAAGACTGCCCGTCTTCGATTCGTTTGCGAAATCCGCTTGAATTTCCACCAACCTTTAGTTCATTACATAATTTCAAAGAAAAATAGGCTTCGCGTAAGTGAAAATAATTTACGTTTTTTTATCTTTTTTCAGATGCGTATGGCCGTTAAAAAGTTTGACAGCATTGGAATGATATTTGCAAGTGCAGATACAATTAGCTAGAGGTACGTTTTTCATTTTGTTTTATTTTACTTTTTTTAAGTTATTCAATTTAATTTTATGTGGTTTTCTTGATCCTGTTATTCATTTCTAAGAACATGCCTACGATGGCTGGATCCCTTATTATAGTCTTTCATTTTTAAGCTTTGGGGATATTATGGTTCTACTGAAATAACTAGACAACTGCATTGAAATAAATCTTCATAAGATCACCATCCCGCAAAAAGTGTATAATATTCGCTGGCTCTATGTATCCTCGATGCTCCCCGGTTTGTCAATAAGTTCCCAAATTTTCTCTTCTCTAAAACGGAGTCCCGCAGGACGTCAGAAGATGGTCTGGTATTGCAGCAGAAACAAGTTTGCAAAGCCCTGTGAGAAATCCCGTAAGGATCCTAAATTGATTCTTTCCTAGTCTGATGCACGATTTAAATCATCTCGAAATCTTAATATGTAAACTAGTTTCTATTTCCGTCATTTGTCTCTGGAAAAGTCTTTTCGACCTCATCGTACGGTCTCCACCAAGAAGATGCATGGCATCATTCCCAGTGGATCATAGTTATTAGTGCCGGGCGCAGTTAGACCTATACTTTGTATACAATCTATAAATTCTATTCGTCTTCTTCATAGCGCTACACCCCCTATCCATCCATCGCTGATTGCAACAAGCACCTCCAACTGTGACCGCATCCTCCAATTTCGAAATCCGAGCAGCGATAAACTGTTCGTCGACTGATTGAGACCAGCGTTTCCTCGGTTTCCCCACTAGTCTCCGCCCTTCAGTTCTTCCAACGAAAACCTTTTTGAGTATCCGTTGTTCGTCCATACGATTCACATGGCCAGCCCATTGCAGCTTCCAAAGTCTTACAATCGTTGATCGAATTCGGCATCGTTCCCCTCCTAGTTTCGCTCCTATTATTCCCCTCAGGGCCCGTCTTTCGAAGGCGTCCTATATGTTTGCGGATGCACAGGTCTTATCACACTTGGAGCTTTGTTTTCCTGTGTATGCAGCATATCTCCAAGATCGTCAAAACTGAATAAAAAATGTGATTTGCAACCTGTATTTTTCGGCGTATTTCGTCTCTCTCATTACCGGTTCTCGCGCCTAAATATAAAAATTCGCCCACATTTTCCATATCGTATGCGCCAAGTGTGATATTTAGTGTATTTGAGGTATTTTTCCTCAATTGCATCGAGCTTTTTGTTATTGTAGATGGTAGTCCTTATTCCGGCCTTCTTTTAACTAGTTTTATTTTCGTATGTAATTCTCAGACAATAGTTATATAGCGCAAACTTCTAGTTTTTAACACTTTTGACTTTTTACACAAATCTCTAACGGCGTAGTCTTAAGAAACAACTTTACTGTTTGAATTTAATTTATAAGTAAGTAAGTAATGTAGAATACGCTACAGTATGCCTCGCAGTTCTGCGCAAAGAAAAGGATGGAGGCTACTGAAGATAGCAACCGACTATTGGAAATACCACTAAAAAAACCTAACTGCTATTAAACTCACTACACTATTCTAGGAAGGGAAAGAGGGAATTGTTCCACTTGACCTTATTGTATTATAATTCCTACCAGACTAGTTTTTGCCTACTTTCTAACTCGCTGAAATCCGCGTTTGCTTACCTGCTAATACCCACCACCATGCTAAGCGACTCATCCTAATTTAAGCTATTATTCCACTGCTAACTTCACTAGACCCTTATTCTACTACTTCAAAGCTAATCTATTGTCAACGTCTTGATTTTAGCCCCATCACCTACGACAAGGGACTTCGGAAGTCGTGAAGGAAGTGACTTGTAAAAAAAAAAAATAACTAGGAAAGAGGAGAAATATGAAAAGAGAAGCATCCTCGAAACTCTGGCAATGATCTTTTTTTCTTTCACGAAAATTCACTCTAATTACCTCTGACATTTTTCTCCACTCATTCAGCCTACCTCTAAACCCTAAACCAATTGAAGAAAGGTTCCCATCCAAGTCGCCCCGATCACCCTGTTCGACCTCCCAGTCACGAGGAACCATAGGTGCAATAATCCGATTCTACTCCGCCTCCCGACCAAACAACTGGGAGGCGTACTACCGAAACAATTATGAATCGTACCGCAACGTACAAAAAGAAACGCAACTTCAGAAGGATTTAAGTGGTTTGTCGTCGATCTCTCTTCAAAGGTAACTCTTTCATTTTCTTTTCCATGTCTTTTCTTGTGATGTCCATTTAGATCTTAATTTAATCGTATCTGGGTACCTTATTTACACCCCTAACTTCCACTATTCCGGTGCTATGAGATGAGAGCCCTATTTAGACGCACTATGCTACGTAAGGTTTCAGATCCTTAGCGTGCCATAGACCCGCTTAATCTCCTTCTCGAGTAACCAGCCGATAGGTAGACGTCGACTTCTTCTATTGGATTTTAAAAGGTCCTAAATATTCCGGTGCTAGCTTCGCGGAAAAATAGTTCGCGGCATCCGACTGAGCGAAGTTTCGTCTACAAACCATATCGTTCACCTGGAATGGTGGAGTCCGCTTCCAAAGGTTGTATTTTTGTGAGCTTTGCTCCTCCGCATTACGCATGCGTTCCTTAACTTCTTCCCGCACTTTGGCCGTCAAACTCTCTCGTAACCTTGGATTATTTTGAAGCTCCTCTTCCTCTATGAAGGTCTTCCCTCGAAGTCACCATTTCGCGTTCAAAGTTTACTAAATATGGTGTCACCTCCATTTTTTACATGAGTATACGTTCGCAGAGCACACCCAATTTTTTATATTTCCTTATCCCATAACTTATGGTTATCACCTACGTACGATCTCAGCATCCTTTTGATTGTTTGGCTCACCCGATCTGCGGGATTAGCCTGGGGATGATAAGCCGTATAATGAATCTTGGTACCATACGTGGTGACCAATGTCTGCAACTCTTTAGAGCAGAACTGCAACTCTTTAGAGCGGAACTGCAACTCTTTAGAGCGGAACTGTACCCCGTTGTCGTAGATTATTAATAAAAATACTTGTTCCTCCAATATCCGGGCAATTGCTTTTCCGTGTGCTTGACGGAGCGGGAAGATAAGCGGGAACTTGCTAAAGTAATCCACGACGGTTAATACATAGTAATTCCTTAGAGTGGACAAGGTAAGGGACCTTTCAAATCAACGGATATTATCGTCCAGGGCTCCTTCGCCTGGCCTTCCCTAGAAACCATTGGGCCACACGGGCGTCTTCGTTCCACTTTAGTCGACTGACAGATCTGGCATCTTGCGACATATCGTTTAATATCGGCTCTCATTTATGGCCAAAAGTACCTTTGCAGCACACAATCGTATGTCCTGCCAGCTCCCATATGACCCGCCTTTGGATCGTCGTGACACTGTCGGAGTACCTTCCCCCGCTCTCCCTTGGGTATAACCCGTTTCCAGCTATTGTCACTTCATTCTGGTTACCTGCCCGTGAGGTGCTTCCACAGTTGTCCGTTTTCCACCCTCCAGTCCGGAAAGTTTTGTGGCTCTTATTACAATTTTTCTATCCCGGAGCACTCTGGGCCTCTGGTAGAGACCTTCGACTGGGGCCCTCGGACCCGGTTAGCCCAATGAAGAGGGCCCGTGCGCCACTCGCTTTTCCAATGGGCCCCACGGGAGTCGCCAAGCGAGAATCGCGACTCGTCGAAGACTCGTACCGGCACCGATGTTATTTCCGCGCTCGCGTACCGACGGTGTCGCCTATTCCTCCCTACACCAACTCGCACACCTAAACAGCGCGTGGAATCTAAGGGGAATTTATGTCCTGCCGGACCCTTGAGCCACACCACGTGTTGGCGGAGCACCCTCGAGCCTTCCACACCTGGGGTACTATTCGTGCTCGCCCATTACGCCACTTCCCGAGCCAAACCTTACACTTTGGCACGTTCCACTTGTGGAAATAAATTCTACACCAGCAAATATTATTGGAAATGATTATTATTGATCGTGAAATTCAGATTTTAAAATAAATTATACAAAAAAAGAAATACTACAACGAAAATACTCTTACGCTCGTATGTCGATAGTAGCTAACTATCCGGGGGCCCCCTAGTCTGCGGCTTCCAACTGTAGCGTTCTCCTGGCTTTCTCCATCAATCGCCTTTTTCCGTGCAATTCGCCGAAATCTGCCGTCCCGCCAACTCCAAAATTGTACTTCCTTGAATATCCCGCCTAACCTCCAAAAGAAAATTCCGCCAAAAAACGCTCGCCTAGTCGAATTCCCAGAATCCAAAAAAAGAGAGCTTTTCAAGCTCCATCCGGGGCCTTTTATCGTTTCTGGTTGCCACGCTTTCCTCCAAGCGAGCTTCCGAACGTGGCTCCACTTTCTCGTCCAGTGGAAGCGCGCGGCATTACAGACTTTGCTGCATTATCCGTAGGCGTTGTTGTAATCGTTCAGCTGAACGCACTGATCATATGGCAGCTCAAAAGCTCTCGGTGGGAACTGTCATTCCCAATGTTTATTTATTTGCCGAGACCAACTTTTGTTTTGCGTTTTGTTCTGAAACCATGGTATTGTAGCTGCTTCCCTACCCCACATCACAGAACATCCTCGCATATCGACGCACGCCTGGCTAACTCCTACAGTGAAGACAGGAAGTTAGCTGACAATCCACGTAAGTTGCCACAGTCAGCCTTTTGATGTTGTCTACATATTGGTGAAACTTTCCTTTGTAGAATGTTCCCAAATGGAAAATGTACGTTGATTAATTTTGCATCCTATGCTCGTACAAATAAACGTACTCCGATGTTTTAGCCTTCAAGGGCATGTCGCAATTTTCACCAAGTTTTGCATGAGTCCTTTAAAAATAATATCTGGTGGAGTACCTTGAGACAACAGTTCATGGAGTCATTCCCGGACTTTTCCCAGCCGCTGCGATGTCTGCTTTAGGATAATTTGGTTCGCTGTCTCTTCCAAGTAAGTCTGCCAATCAAGATCAGTAATTTCTTGTTTGGGTGTGAATGGATATTGTTATACTCTACAAGTTCCTGGCATTAGAATTGCTCGGCGCAGGTTTCTTTTGGGCTTCGCAGCGATCCGCTACGCCAATTCTGCGGATAGATTCAGGTTCTCCTCTCGACACATATTGTTCAAGATAGATATGATGTCGTCCGTTTGCGGTGCGGCAACACGAACACCCAAACAATGACTTCTTATCGCAGCGATTACTTTCGATGTGGAGTTGACGGACAGTATAATTCGGCAGGTGGCGATATACTTCTCCATCGTTCGACGAAGCGCATGTTGAGCATCTTTTGTCAAGCCTTTCACTTCAGACAACACAATTACTTGAAATTATTCTGGCCAGCGGGGTCAATTTGGTGAGTTTGTGCTACTTGTTTGATGAGGTCAATAACAACCACCCGATCGTATATTCCAGCGTCCGACGGGTTAACTTCAAGATGGTAATATCTCCGCTTTCCATATAATACCATATAATTTATAGGATTAAATACATTTTAAATATCTACTTCCGCTTGGCTCGGGAAGTTATCCTCGCGGAGAACTTATATTTTTTTTTTGTTTTTTTTTTTTTTTTATTATTATTATACTTTTAAATAAGACCGCGGGCACCCTTAAACTCGTGTGTGGAAGGCTCCTGTGACACTCCCCCCCTTACTTCAAGGGAATTTTCCTAAAATTCCCTCATTGAAAAACTATTCCTCAGATCAATATCTTAAATTGGATTTCACCCTTAACTATTCTAAGTCGTGTGCCTATCAATAATCTGTTAATTCTAACCTACGCCTAACAATAATCTGCTACTTCTAAACTATTTACCCTAACGCCTATCGACCAGAATTTCCTCGAAGCCTCTCTTCTATTTCCCATTTGTCACTCCCCTTAACTCGAACCACATTAAGTTAGTCCTAATGCCAACGGTCTATTCTTTTTTTTTTAGCTCAAGTTCGGATGAAGGAAGATAAAATAATACAAAAAATAAAAAGGAAAAAGTGCGCAAATAGATGATCCAACTATATCACCTTGTGCCGCGAACTAACGATAAACGGAAAGGAAAAGGAGTCAATCAGGTCACTCCAGCTGACAACGTAGCTAAGATTAAGCAGAGACGGTATATATTTCATTTTCTTCATATTGTGCCGTCTAGAATATTTCAAATTGCTCTATATTCCGAATTTTATATTTCTAAACTCCTAACGTATTTTAAATTATATATATATTTATTCTAAATTCTAATATGCTATGAACTCGATTATAAACTATCTGGATTCTAAATTACACTATATGTACCGCCTACTTTAACATAAGCATCGCCTAATTTTCTCCATTTTATACGGCCTATATTCTAATGTAAGTCACAGTTTAGGACTTCGACATCCTAATCTAGTCTAAACTGTAATACCGCTACATTCTACATCTTCCCCCTGTCTCAGGCTCGTAACGCCTTGCATAGCAAACCTGTGTGACCTGCCAGTACGATTTCCGTCCGACGACTTCTTTTCCGAAAACTTCGCGTCTCCCGGAGAGTGAAACGTGATTTGGCATAAATAGGCCAGTTAGTTAATCCCAATAGGACGTAAGACGAGGACCACGGGGTCCTTAGACCGTAGCGCCCGCGTCCCGATACGCGTTGCCATCGACGAGACTTACTTGCCGCATTACTAGCCGGTTGCGCATAATCCGCTTAATATTTAAACTAATACTATAACCCACCACCACCTTAAAGAAACTTAGCACTAGTACCCTCCACCATCTTACTGATCAAACTTATTAGCTAACTTATTCACTAATTCGCTGGTCGGCCTCCCTCGCACACTCGACATTGTTTGCGGTCTCAGGATAGGTATGGCTTGAGGTCCTTTGCGTGCCAGGTCCCTGCACTCCTTCCATCCATATCCAGTAGTCTGAACAGAGCTGGTGACTCGCGTTTTTCAATTTTGAAGGGGCCAAGGTACTCCGGTGCCAGTTTAGCCGAGTAGTACTGGGCCGCATCAGACAACCCGAAATTCCTCCTCCACACCAAGTCATTGGGGAGGAAGGGGGGGGGTCCGCCTCCGAAGATTATACCGTTGGGTACTTTTCTTCGCGGCCTCCTTTAAGCGCCTAAGCACGTCTTCGCTTACTTCCCCTAGTTTCACGGCCCTCTCTGTAGGATTTTTCAACGTGTTTTCATCCGTGGGTGAACTTGGCCCCTTCCGCGTAACCACCATCTCCCGACCGAAGTTAATGAAAAATGGGGTGCTTCCCATGGCCTCATGCGTATATGTACGTAACGCACATCCAATCTTCGGTAGCTGAACATCCCACTTCCGGTGATTGTCGCCCACATACGCTCTCAACATCTGCTTGATGGTCTGGTTGATCCGCTCTGCGGGATTGGCTTGTGGATGGTAAAAGGGCGTGAACTGTATTCGGCCTCCATACCCGGTCACTAGCTTGTCCATCTCTTTGGACCTGAATTGGACACCATTGTCGCAGACAACCAAGGCGGGGACCCCGAACACCAGGAAGATTCGTTCCTCTAACAGCCTCGCTACCTGGGCCGCTGTCGCTTGCCGGAGGGGAAAAATTAAGGGCATTTTGGAAAAATAGTCCACCACTGTCAGAATATGAGTATTCCCCTGAGTGGAACGCGGTAAAGGTCCCACCAAATCGACACAAATAACCTCCCAGGGTTCTTTGGTTTGCCCCGATCTGGAGGCCATCGGCCCATAGGGAGATCTCCGCTCCACCTTGGTCGCTTGGCAGGTTCTGCACCGTGCCACATACCGACGAACGTCTGCCCTCATTTTCGGCCAGAAAAACCGCTGGGCAATCCGGTCATATGTCCGGCTAGCCCCCATATGCCCAGCCGTGGCATCGTCATGGTATTGTAGGAGGGTGGCCTGCCGCTCGTGCTTGGGAACCACCTGTTTCCATGAATTTCGCGCCAACTCCGCATGTCGACCTGGTAGATGCCTCCATAAGGTCTCTCCTTCCACTCGCCAGTCGGGGAACTTGTCGGGCTCTTCCAATATCTTGGCCCGCATGCCGTCTACCCACTTGTCCCCTTGGTTTCCCGTCTCTATCATGCAGACCTCTGGGATTGCTCGCGACAGGGTGTCGGGTACCAAATGCTCCTTACCCTTCCGGTGAATGACGTTAAAATCAAACTGCTGGAGCCTTACCGCCCAGCGCGCCAGTCGACCATTTGGGTCTCGCAGATTATTGAGCCACACCAGCGAGTGGTGGGCGGTAACCACCGTAAAGCGTGACCCTTCCAAGTAGGGCCTGAGTTTCTCCACGGCCCACAGCACCGCCAAACACTCCTTTTCGGTGGTGGAGTAAATCTTTTCCGCCTTGGAAAGGCCACGACTAAGGTAGCATACAACCTTTTCACCCTCTGGGTGGCTCTGGCTCAACACCGCCCCGACGCCATGATCTGAAGCATCTGTTTGCACCTTAAACGGTAGGGAGAAGTCCGGGCAGGTGAGGATGGGTGCTGTTGACAGCATCTTCTTGCAGCGCAAGAAAGCCAGCTCACATTGCTCCGTCCACTCGAACCTCTTATTCTTTCGAAGAAGATTTGTGAGTGGTGCTGTCAACGTTGCATGGTCCGGGATGAATCGCCGGTACCAAGACACCATGCCCAGAAATTGCCGGACCTTCTTCACGTTGTTCGGCCGGGGGATATGCAGTATACATTCTACCTTTTCTGGGTCGGCGTGTAGTCCACTTTCGTCTACTACATATCCCAAGTATTTGAGCTGCGGCCGACAAAACTCACACTTCTCCCGTGAAACCCGTAGTCCAGCTCCCCTGAGACGTGACAGTACCACTCGGAGGATCTCTAGGTGTTTGTCGAAATCCTCAGTGACTACTATCACGTCGTCTAGGTACACGAACACGTATGGTTCTAACTCCGGCCCCAAAACGTGATCTATAAAACGCTGCCACGTCGCTGGAGCATTGTGCAACCCAAAAGGCATGCGGTTAAAATGAAAGAGGCCTCGACCAGGCACAGTAAAAGCTGTGAGCGACTTAGACGCCTCTGCCATAGGTATCTGCCAGTAAGCCGATTTGATGTCCAACGAGGAGAGGTAGCGTGCTGCACGCAACTTGTCTAATGTGGTGGCGATGTAGGGTAGTGGGTAGGCGTCCCGCACGGACACGCTATTCAATTTTCGGAAGTCCACGCAAAACCGAAATTTTCCGTCCTTCTTCTTCACTAGAAGGATGGGTGATGACCATGGACTTCCGGAAGGTTCCACCACCCCCAGCCGCAGCATCTCGTCCAGCTCCTCGTTGATGTGTGCCTGCACCGCCGGCGACACGGGGTAATACCGCTGCTTAATGGGCTCGGCCGACGTCTTGATGACATGTTCCACCCCTCGAGCACACCCTAGGCCGTCTCCCATCAACTGGAATTCCTCCGCTACTAGCGATTCTAGGCGTGTCTCTTCATGTGGTGTCAACCTGGTCCTCCTCTGCAACGTCTCACAGGAGGCCAGTGCCGCAAATTCCCACGATTCCCGGCCGAGATCCAGGACAATCCGGAATAAGCGCAGAAAGTCCACTCCTAGAATCAGCGCTTGTGGGACTGCGGGCACCACTAAAACCCTCATCCATCTGGTGACCCCTTTCACGGTTATTGGAACCCAAACGTCTCCTTCACTTGGAACACAACCACTGTCCGCTAGCCGTATAACCGAGTGTCCTGCCTCCCGAAGTTTTAGCCCTTGTGCTCGCAGCAAATCCCAACTGGATCCTCCCAAGATGGTATGCGTTGCCCCGGAATCCACGAGCCCCAGCCACTTATTCCCCAATACCTCCACCTCCAAGTGAGGCCTATTGTCTCCACCCATATCTCTCAACAGAAAAGCTACCCCCGGTACCGCGGCTTCTTTCCTCCTTCTATACGTGCTCGGTTCGCCGCCTACTGAGCACCGCGGAAGTTTTCCGACGCTGGTTGGGTTGGGGTTGCATGCGATGGCCTCTCTCCCCCCATTCTCTCACTGGCCCTTCTATTCCCTTCAGTAATCTCCCGCTGTCGCGGCCAATTCGACTTCGCGGCCTGTCGGCAGTTAGGACAATTGCTCTTCCTAACCCCTTCTCGGCCGCACCCAAAACATTTCAAAGGCGCAGCACACTCCCTTGAAGTGTGATCCAGGCCTTTACAGTTCCAACACTGTATCCCCGAACTGTGCACCGCGGCTACCCTAGTCGATCCTCGTCTTCCCGCGTAGGCCAAGTCAGGCTCCAGCAAGTGTTGGGAGCTCGCGAGCGGTGGGGATCGATAAGCTTCTACTGATGCCCGTGTTGTCTCCAGGTTCCGGCCCAGTTTTACCAGCTCGGCCACTGTCTTCACCGACTCCAAGGACAACTGAGTCTGGTAGAAAGGCGTGAGATTTGCCCTGAGGATCTCGAGCTTGTCCTCCTCTGAGCATGTAATTGACCTGCGCCGAAACAACCCCTCTATTATCGCTATATACATCCCTACGGTTTCGTCGGGACCCTGGGTACGTTCCTTGATTTCCTCCAGCAACTTTTTATCGTAATTTGGAGGAAGAAACTCGGCTCGCAATTCTACCATCAATTCCGCCCATGAGCTCACCCTGGCACGGTTGGCGCGAAACCATACTAACGCTCGGCCTTCAAACAGCTCTACGGCCGATTGGTAGAGCCGCGCGGTAGACACTCCTCGAGCGAGTCGTAGCTCCTCGACCCGCTCCAGGAACGCACTCAAAGATCCAGAGTCCCCGCTGAACTTTAAACCCCATTTGTAGATGTCGAACCCTTTGGGAGTCACGGAGTCCACTCGAATGACTGGCTGTGGCGGCTCGCTCCTCCCGATTTCATGTAACGCGTTGTCCACCTCCTGTCCGCCATGGCTCCTCGATTGCCCCTCCGAAGTCCCTATGCCCCCTTGTGGCTCTTGCATTGCTTCGGCGTTTCCTTCCTCTTGCCCTGGCAGCGGCGTAGAACAGGAGCTCGGCTTATCTGGATCCGCTGTAGGCGCCTTCACTTCTACCTCGTGACTTGGGGTGTCCACCTCCTCCTCCACCTCTGGTGCTGAAGGTGATCCCGGGACTACTCTTCCTAGAGCCATCAACAGCCGTTGTCGCATCTTATCTATTACGGGGAGCGAAGCCTCTGGGGAATTTGACATGTAGCGTAGTCTCCGTAGTCCAAACGCCACCTTTGCCCTAACCTTCTGGATGTCCCTTAGCTTCCGTTCTACCGCTGCCAGGCTCTCGACCTGTGCCACCTTGTCCGTCATTGCGGCCAGATCATCCGCATATGGTATCGGGTACTCCCTCGCTGGTAGGGACTCGTTGGCGTCATCCTCCGACCGAAGTGCGTCCCGCAGAGTTGTCCGCATAATCTCGACCGTTCCCGTTGGCAAATCGCGTATGACCAGCTCGTACGCCAATTCATCTTTCGCGAGACGATCGACCAAGAAGCTTCCTGATTTCGACATCTTCTCTAAAAGATACGTACCCAAATTAATCACTATTATAATTTACAAGGCTTATATTATAATTTAAAACGCAAAAATCCTTAAGAACTAAGTAAATAGACGAAGTTTCTGCTGAAATGGAACTCTCTTTTTTTTTGTAAAACATGAATCCTTACATCGAATGGTTAAATTCACACTTCCGCAATGTAAAACACTACACTCACGCCCGTTTCTCTCGCCGCTTGCATCAAGCACTTGACCCTGAATTGCACACCCCCGCAATGGATAGCACAACACTCACGTTCGTCCTTTTTGCCACCTTCACAGAGCACTTTTCACTATCTTGCACACTCCCGCAATACCACACAATCACTTTCACTACTCACTTTCTTCGCAACTACTATTACTTCACTTTACGGCCCCACGTTGGGCGCCATAATATTACAATTTTTCTATCCCGGAGCACTCTGGGCCTCTGGTAGAGACCTTCGACTGGGGCCCCCGGACCCGGTTAGCCCAATGAAGAGGGGCCGTGCGCCACTCGCTTTTCCAATGGGCCCCACGGGAGTCGCCAAGCGAGAATCGCGACTCGTCGAAGACTCGTACCGGCACCGATGTTATTTCCGCGCTCGCGTACCGACGGTGTCGCCTATTCCTCCCTACACCAACTCGCACACCTAAACAGCGCGTGGAATCTAAGGGGAATTTATGTCCTGCCGGACCCTTGAGCCACACCACGTGTTGGCGGAGCACCCTCGAGCCTTCCACACCTGGGGTACTATTCGTGCTCGCCCACTACGCCACTTCCCGAGCCAAACCTTACAGTTTGGCACGTTCCACTTGTGGAAATAAATTCTACACCAGCAAATATTATTGGAAATGATTATTATTGATCGTGAAATTCAGATTTTAAAATAAATTATACAAAAAAAGAAATACTACAACGAAAATACTCTTACGCTCGTATGTCGGTAGTAGCTAACTATCCGGGGGCCCCCTAGTCTGCGGCTTCCAACTGTAGCGTTCTCCTGGCTTTCTCCATCAATCGCCTTTTTCCGTGCAATTCGCCGAAATCTGCCGTCCCGCCAACTCCAAAATTGTACTTCCTTGAATATCCCGCCTAACCTCTAAAAGAAAATTCCGCCAAAAAACGCTCGCCTAGTCGAATTCCCAGAATCCAAAAAAAAGAGAGCTTTTCAAGCTCCATCCGGGGCCTTTTATCGTTTCTGGTTGCCACGCTTTCCTCCAAGCGAGCTTCCGAACGTGGCTCCACTTTCTCGTCCAGTGGAAGCGCGCGGCATTACAGACTTTGCTGCATTATCCGTAGGCGTTGTTGTAATCGTTCAGTTGAACGCACTGATCATATGACAGCTCAAAAGCTTTCGGTGGGAACTGTCATTCCCAATGTTTATTTATTTGCCGAGACTAACTTTTGTTTTGCGTTTTGTTCTGAAACCATGGTATTGTAGCTGCTTCCCTACCCCACATCACAGAACATCCTCGCATATCGACGCACGCCTGGCTAACTCCTACAGTGAAGACAGGAAGTTAGCTGACAATCCACGTAAGTTGCCACAGTCAGCCTTTTGATGTTGTCTACATATTGGTGAAACTTTCCTTTGTAGAATGTTCCCAAATGGAAAATGTACGTTGATTAATTTTGCATCCTATGCTCGTACAAATAAACGTACTCCGATGTTTTAGCCTTCAAGGGCATGTCGCAATTTTCACCAAGTTTTGCATGAGTCCTTTAAAAATAATATCTGGTGGAGTACCTTGAGACAACAGTTCATGGAGTCATTCCCGGACTTTTCCCAGCCGCTGCGATGTCTGCTTTAGGATAATTTGGTTCGCTGTCTCTTCCAAGTAAGTCTGCCAATCAAGATCAGTAATTTCTTGTTTGGGTGTGAATGGATATTGTTATACTCTACAAGTTCCTGGCATTAGAATTGCTCGGCGCAGGTTTCTTTTGGGCTTCGCAGCGATCCGCTACGCCAATTCTGCGGATAGATTCAGGTTCTCCTCTCGACACATATTGTTCAAGATAGATATGATGTCGTCCGTTTGCGGTGCGGCAACACGAACACCCAAACAATGACTTCTTATCGCAGCGATTACTTTCGATGTGGAGTTGACGGACAGTATAATTCGGCAGGTGGCGATATACTTCTCCATCGTTCGACGAAGCGCATGTTGAGCATCTTTTGTCAAGCCTTTCACTTCAGACAACACAATTACTTGAAATTATTCTGGCCAGCGGGGTCAACTTGGTGAGTTTGTGCTACTTGTTTACAACCACCCGATCGTATATTCCAGCGTCCGACGGGTTAACTTCAAGATGGTAATATCTCCGCTTTCCATATAATACTGTAATGATTTTCCTAACTTCAACTCGAACGCGGAACCGACCTCTCATCGGTTCTAGACGTTAAGTCTGAGTAGTGCCAACGGATGGTACCAACAGGTCAACCAATCCGTGCACCGTAATCCATTCACGCGGTGACTGCTTGTCGGCCAGCTAGTTCGGAGAGGATTTCGGTCGCGGGTCTCCGAATGGATTACGCTCAATTACAATATTTCAGTCACCTGAAATTGCCCGTTTTCTAAACGCGTCAACAATTACTCATCCAGAACGAGAAACCTACATTACGTTAAGTCTGGATGCGATCTATCCACAGATCTCAAATCAAAAAAAAACGCTACAAAATCCCATAGGCGCGTTACCGATTCACCGACGCGGTACCGAAAAATAGGCTACTCGAAATTAAATCGAAAGAAACTACTCTAAGGAAATGGCGAAACAAACAAAGGTACCGCGTACCGCGCGCGACGCGAAACCGACTTCAGCGGATTTGCAGAAACCCTACCCTTGCGACGGCATACTTACCCTACACTCTCAGTTCCCACTGAAAAAGAAGAGTCACTGAAAAGGAAAGTCGTGGGTTACTTTAGCAATTCATCTTATTTTCAATTTAAATTTGCGTTGGTTATAATTATACAGAGAAATCCTTAATATATCTGTTTACCCTAGAATGTAACACACAAAAAGAGAATAACGCACATTTTTATACAATATGCAAATAATCGCGTCACAATGATGAATGCCGTATTACTGAATATATATATTAAACTTTTTCTAAAAGGAAAACAATGAAACCTCAAAAGAAAAATGAAATAGCAAGCTATCTAGAACCCTATTATTTTTAATAACCAGTCATATACGTTCATGTTTGATTAGTGGGTATTACAGCAATTTATGCATTCTACTGAACTAAATTCTAATGCAGTAATATGTTTTATGCTATATGAAATTTTGGGGGGGAACTATCCTATATCTCCTGGTGCAAACAAGCAGGTTATTAGAACTATCACTCTAGCTGTGTATTGTTTATAAGTCTTAAAAGAGCGCAAGTTCATATGAACATTTTGGAAATAAAATCCATTCACACGCACCCTAAACCTTAAAATCAAGTGAAAAAGATGATTTCCTAGATGAACCACGAATAGTTTGAAGAATGCTTTGGTTCAAGCAAAACAAAAACAGACTTTTAATTTAAGAGCCGATATAAGGAAAAGAGAAATATTGATAATTGCTTGCAAACATTGCTTTTTTTTTGATCTGAAATTAGAAGCTACTTTAAACTTTAAGGTGAACAAGAGGTTTTGCTCTTGAATAGTATGAATTTTATTCCGATTACTCAAAGTCTTATAGATGAATGTCAATTTTAAAATTAAAATCCCTAAATGCCCTGCATTACTTGACTTACTATGTAATTCCAATACAATAAAACTATTCGCATATTAGTTTCAAGTGATTTCCTTTCTAACATTTGAGGGATAATCACGCTCTTGGATAAATGAAGAAATAACATCTTATCACTAAGGATTCATAACTTTTTACAATGCTCGTAAGTATTTTCTCTCCACTAACGTTCATCAATAAAGAATGAATGAATGTATTAAAATCTTAGATTAAACTTCATTGAAGGAACGAAAATTTCAAATACTATTTACACACAATATCAACACTCGCATCAGTTTAAAGACTACATATTACTAAGCAATTACTTCTGAACATAGTTACGTCTTTTAAAAACATTTTTTTTTCTTCATTTCTGAATATAGTGAAAACAACTCAATTATCATTTCACACTCCTAAACTAAACACACAGTTAATTATACTTTGTTTTTCGTGAGATCTCATCCGAATTCAATTATAGAAGCTTCGATTATGTTCAATAATAACTTTCTTTTTACAAACAAAATATTAATTTTATGCCCAAAGATTTTACATTACTTATACTCGTATTTATCTCAAAATTCAACCGTGCACTCTCGCATCCACACACTAGTTCATTTGTACACAAATATCGCATTTTTTTTGGTAGTAATTTTCTACTCGTTTCAATGCAATTTAAAAAACATTCTATAATTATGTTCTTTCAAAACTCGGCCTTCGTTTGTTTCAATTTCACTTTGTTTTTAATTACATTTGATTACCAATTATTACCACCTCTAAAATTACCACGAAATTGATTCTGGGGGATTTGGTTGCTATTTCATTTTCTTTTTTAACACTCCTGAGCATGCAAAATATGGTTTCAAATATAAAATTCAATTTTTTTTTCAAAAATTCACTGAGATGTATGTTTTTTGACATATGCAAAATGTCTTCACGAAGCTAGATCTGTAAAACAATTTTCATATTGAGCGAGGATGAATCTTCTGTAGACTTCCGCATTACAGAATTAATAGTGTCGATTTAATTTAGAAAAATTTAAAAGGCCTTTTAATTTTTCTACTTGAAAGTAATGATGGTGAATTGATTAGTCCTTAAAATTTGGAACTGAACATAATTTGATATTTCAAAATAATCAAGTATTCTAAAGGTCATTTCCTCGCAGGTCAAATAATTTCACATGCTCTTCAAAATAATGTTGTTTGGATTAATTGCTATTGAAATATAAAAACACAAAAAAAAACCTAACATTTAAAAATAATATATAATAAACTAACCTATATTATTAAATTGAACTAGGCATTGAATATTTCGATAGAAATTAAATTCTTGCAAATAATTTTAGATATCAAAAACATCGGGAACACTAATCAATAATTCTCTTCTCAAATAAACTCAATTAATTCCTCGTTATTGAGATGTTTCTAAATCAATCATGTACTAATTGAGTTGATCATATTATGACCCCCAATATTTGTCACCTGCTCTCAACCTCGGCATTGCATACAACACAAACCGCGGGTAAACATATTTTCGGCGATCTAACTAATTTGCCTACTTTACTCGCCTTCAGAGTTGATGAGATGCATTTAGGTGAGAAATTTTCATAGTGAGCAATGTTGCATCAGATACTTAATTAACAAGGTTTCGTTATATCCGAAACTCTGCGCCTAAACTCCACTATGGCAGCGATTCCGGTTGCCCGGAACTTATTCCGTCAAATGAATGACGTGGGCACTGCCGATATTTCAACATAAAACTCACTTGCTAACCCCCAAATATCCGTCTGTATGTTTATCCATAAATATGTCACCTTCCTCGACCAGGCATCTGTTGGGATGTTGCGAGGCGTCCAGTTCAGCAACACCCTCATTTATCGGTCGATACCTTGGATTGATGGGATTGATTGGATGAGATAAACGCCCTGCCTTCCGCTGCAGACCAGACAAAATATTGCTAAACTTTTCTAATTAGTTATTAACTAAACTAACCTCTTTCCTAATGTTTCTGCTCCGGTGAATGTCAATGCCTCACGAATAACGTTTTCCCAAAAACACCTTAAGCACACCACGCGTTTCTTCATAGATTAACAGGGAATACGTTTCACTCCACCACGTCGCGCCAAACGACGTATAGCTGGTTTTGTAATACCTTCGATATTATCACGAAGAACTTTATGATGACGTTTAGCGCCTCCCTGTGCTGTCGAAATTTCCGGTTGTCACCTCGGACAAAACATATGTGCGTGGAATGGCACTTCATATGGCGGAAATGTGCTTCTTCAGATGTCGCCAGTGGCATAGTTTTCTCGATGGCCACGGTGGAGGGGCATTTCCAGATGGCTATGTCTCGAAATGTGCCGGGGTTGGATTAATTCTATATTCCGAATATTTATATCCACGGATCTAAATATTTGGACAGAAAAAAAAATATTTTCTGCACAACGATATCCGCACAACAGATGAAGTCCGCTGGCACTTCGAGGACATATCCATCTGGCAGGTTACAAGGGTTCGGGATCGGAATCACTTCGATTCCTGGGCGCAGGCGTCACATTACACATTCCCCCCCCCAAAATCGAAGTAATTACGATCCCGTCTCCTTGGTAACAGGTCTTGGTTAGGGACGTGGCGGGTCGAAGATCCGTTTCGAAGGATAGGCTACAACCCTGTTCGTGAAGACTCGGCAGTGACTATGTAGTAGGAAGTCAGGTGTTATTCGGAGGCCTTCGTCTAGGCAGAGATTTGGGATAAGCCAAGGTTTCTCGTGGGAATTAGTTGCACTTCATCGTCTAAGGTCTTTCGCGTGGTAAATTCCCAGGGTCTTACCAGTCATGTCCGCGATGAGGTATCGGGTGGGGCTTATGACTTGTATGACTCGACACTTCACGAATTTCTTGTCTAGTTTGGCATTGTAATGGCGGGTGGCATCGCTCTGTCGGAAGTTTCGACGATATATTTCGTCGCCGGCCTTAAAGCCAGAAGGATGAGATCGCAAGTTGTACCGCTCCTCTCCCATCCGTCTACTTTCTTCAATCTTCTCCCGCAGTTGATCTCGCAGAAGTTGGAGCTTTTCGTGCGGTTCTAGAACCACGATTGGGTCCTCTAGCGATTTCAGCTGCCGCAATAGCCGGTAAGCGCTCCCATGACAGATCATATACTGGCCGAACACTGCAAAATACGGCGAAATGCCGGTCGTGGCGTGGTACGACGAGCGCAGTGCACTAGTGATGGCGGACAATTTGCGATCCCAGTCCCTCTGATTCGGGTGGACATAGGCGCGAATGGCCGCTATGAGCGTACGATTCAGTCGTTCGGATGCGTTGGCTTGTGGTGAATAGACGGCAGTTCGTTGGTGGATGATGCCGTATTTGGACATTAGGTCTCGGAACTTGCTGGAGGTGAACTGGACCCCATTGTCGGAGACAAGTTTCTCCGGAACTCCAAACATGTGAAAGACTCGGTTCTCCAAAAAGCTGGTTATTGGTCCAGTGTGCATGTTACGTAGTGGCTCTATGATAGGGAATTTGGAGAGCTGGTCCAGGACCACGACAGCTCCCGTGTGACCAGAAGCAGATCGAGGGTAAGGACCGATAAGATCAATGTACAAGCGCTGGAACACGCGTTCAGGGACCTCAACCTTACCCATGGGTGGCCGAAGAATGGTGTTGGGCGCCTTAGTGCATTTGCATAGCTCACAGGAGGCTACGTACGCTTTTATCTGTTGTGCCATCTTAGGCCAAAAGAAACAGGTTTTCAACCGCCTAAGTGTACGACCGTATCCGCCGTGCGCACTTGATGGGTGGTCATGAGCCCGCCTGATAAGATCAGTGGTTAATTCTTCGGGCACCCACAACTTCCACTGTTCTTCTTCTTGTATGGGGTCTCCGGATGCGTGTCCCATCCGTTTGTAAATGAATCCATCCGTCAACCGCAGTTCAGGAAGCTGGGACAGTTGATTCTGGATAGTGTGAATCAGTTGGGTGTAGCTGGCTGACTTGAAGGCAGGATGGTCCAAATCGATCAATTGGGGGCTGTCGTCCTCTTGGACCAACTCGGCTCCTTCAGGGGCGAACATTCTGGATAGGGTGTCGGGGACTACATGCTGGCTTCCTTTTCGGTGGCGAATTGTGAAGTCAAAGGCCTGTAGTTTCAGTGCCCACCTGGCCAATCTGCCGTTGAGATCAGTCTGGCTCATTAGCCATTTCAGAGAAGCGTGATCCGTAACGATTTCAAAGGTGTGTCCCTCCACATAGGCTCGGAAGCGTTTCACTGCCAACACCGCGGCTAGACATTCTTGCTCGGAGACCGTGTAATTTCGCTGGGCTGGGTTCAACTTGTGAGACATGAAGGCTATAGGTCTCTCCTCGCCGTCTTGTGCAACCTGGACTAAGACTGCTCCCACCCCATGTTGGCTCGCGTCACAATGGATTGAGAACGGTTTGTCAAAGTCCGGGCTGTGCAGTACGGGGGCCGTAGTCAGACTCTTCTTTAGCTCTTCAAAGGCTCGCAAGCTGGGCTCTTCCCAGACGAATTTACGTCCCTTACGCAGCATGTCGGTCAAAGGAGTGGTAATGGTGGCATAGTCACGTACAAAACGCTGGTACCATCCGCATAACCCTAAGAATCGGCGTAACTGTTTGGTGGTCTTGGGTAGTGGAAAAACGTCAATCGCTTGAGTCTTTTCCGGATCGGTCTTGATATGCCCATGCCCAATGATGTGACCTAAATACTTCACCTCCGTCATCACGAACTGGCTCTTCCTTATGTTGATGGTTAATCTTGCCCTCCGGATGTGTAGAGCCACCTCCTGAAGCAGGTCGATGTGTTCGTCAAAGGTCTCGGTTATAAGCAACAGATCGTCCAAGTAAACGAAAACTTGGTGCCGCAAATGAGGTGGTATCACCTTGTCCATAAGGCGCGTCATTGTTTGGGGGGCATTACACAATCCGAATGGCATGGTCACGAATTGATATAAGGGCCGGCCTGGGACTGTGAAGGCTGTTTTCTCCTTTGAACCGGGGTCTAAAGGAATTTGCCAGAAGGCGTCCTTGAGGTCTAAGCTCGTGATGAAATGGGCTTTAGGCAATCGACTCAAAATGCCTTCGATCAACGGTAGAGGATATGCGTCCTTGACTGTGACGGCGTTCAAGCGTCTGGCATCTAAGCATAACCGGACCTTGTTCGGCTTGACCACTAAGGTGACTGGGGAAGCCCACGCGCTCTGTGATTCTTCGATTACGCCTAATGCTAGCATTCGATCCACTTCGGCATATAACGATTTTTCCTTCGCCGGAGATATGGCGAAATGTCTCTGTTTTATGGGTTTAGCATCCCCCACATCTATAGTGTGGAACACCAGGGCAGTCCGCCCGAGACCTTCTTTCTCGTGCGATGGAAAAGCCGATATAGCCGAGTCGAGACGCAGTTGCTGAGTTACATCCAGTGTATGCCGTAGTAAGTTAGTGGGTTGAGATTGGTCAGGAACGGTGGTGACGGACTCCAGGGTCGAACTGGAAAATAGTGCCGGGGCCAAGTTAAATTTTCGAACGAAATCCACTCCTAAATAAAGATTCTGGGTTAACTGAGGTATGATGAAAAATTCCATAGGTTTAGTTACCCCTTTAAAGGTGACATCCGTCATAATTTTTCCCACTACAGAGTGACGAGTTCCGTCCGCCGTGCTTAACCAGGAGGTGAAATGACGGATTTGGTCCGCGTGCTTTGCCAGTACCTCCCCTGCAAACTCGGCAGAGATGCAATTCACACTGGCTCCCGTATCGACTAAGCCTGATACTCGTTTTTGCAGGAGGTGTACTGACGCATATGGCCGAACATCATCCCTCAATAATTCGTCTAAGTATATGTCCTTCAACACTTTCCTCGACTGCCTGACTTTTCTCCAGAAGCTCCGCATCCGACGCGTGGCTCGCTTGCTTCGCGGTGGGACAGTTGTGGCCAATTCCTCATGGAAGATGCGCTGTCGAGTAGCCAAATAATTCCGCAACCTGACATGAAAAGGTTTTACATGCCAAGGAGCCTTCGTCTCGCTGTCATTTCCCTGCGCATTGGCCTCGGCGAAGGACGGCGTCGGTTGTGGAACTTCGGGAGAACTGTGTTTAGCGGTGCGAGTCAGCAGAGTTGGAGTCATGTTGGGAGCTGGGTCATAGCTGGTGATGGGGTCTGGATTGGTTCGTCCGGGGTCTAGGAGTGCCGACGGGTGGTCGCGGCACTCGGTGGCAAGTTTTTTCGCCCTTTGCAATTTGCACAGTCAGGTGCGTATGTGTCGGCCTTTCCGCATCGGTAGCAGAAAAGCGTTGCCTCCGCTGGACATGCATAGAACCGATGTCCCGGTTGTCGGCAGTTCCAACAGACCGTCGGGCTAGTAATTGCTTCAAGGGAGGGTCGATTAATCAATGCTGGGTCCTCAAGCTCCGGTGGTGCTCCGCTCCTCGGTACTGGTACTGGATCAGCAAGCAGGTGGTCTGCTGCCATCAACTCCGCGGTGTGATGATTTCGGGGATTTGGTCCCGTTATGCGAGGTTGTGGGCGGAAGGTACCTCGTCGCTCATCCAAGTGTTCTTGTCTACGCGCATGGAGGCGCAATCCCTGTATGGTGTTGATGGGAAAATGTAGCAGGCTGTTCTGGAGATCCCAGCGCATGTTCTCTCTGATAATTTCTACTAATTCGTCCTCGGGCATGGTATTTCGCAGGCGAGTGCTCAATCTCACTATACTGGTGTAGTACTGGTCGAACGGTTCGTGAGCGCCTTGTTTCCGTTTCTTTATTTGCTCTCTTAGCTCTCTCTCAGTGAAGCCATCCTCAAATCGATTGCGAAAGGCTGCACTGAAAGAGTGCCAAGTGGGACGTGGCGTTGACTCTTTAAAGCTCCAGTACCAGTCGGCAGCGTCGCCGCTGAACAAAAGATGTGCATGTCGGAGGAAGGCCGAGGAATCCCCTCCCAGGGTGCTGGACACCAACGCCTGAATCCGGAAAAGGAACCGGTCCGCCGATATCATATCGTTGAACCCTGTAAAGTTCAGGCGCCAACTCTCCATGATACGAGGCGTCGGGTCTCGAAAAGGTGCCAATGCGTTCCCGGGGGGAATCACATCCTCTACTGACCTGTTGTACTGAACTGCCTCGGGGGCTGGAGGTAACAACGGAGGTCCGGTACTGTGTCGCGGTCTGTATTCGGGAGCTCTGGGATCCATTCCCGAGTTCCTTGGAGGTGGGACCCATTGCTCGGATTGTCGGGAGTGGGGCATCGCCACACTGGGATTTGGCTCCCAGCCAAGCGGAGTTCTCACGCGGCTGGGTGGTTGGCTCAACGGGAGATTCTGGATCTTTCCCTCCAGGTTGCCAATCCTCTCCGACATATCCCTCATCAACGCCACGAGGGTGTCAATGGAGTGGGCGGACGGCATGGTTGTCACCTCGGACACGACACTCGCAGCCGGAACTTCACCGCCTACTGCTCCTTGCAGGTCTAAGAGTGGTTGTGACGGTTCGGCTTCTGGAGCTCCTTTCGCCACTGCTCCGCGCGTTGGTAGGGGCGTTCCGATGGGGACGTCTAGGGCAGACCGATCTATGGGTCGCCGGCATAAGGGACACAGTTCTGACGTGAGGAGGAGCTGTTGTACACAGGCACGATGGAATAAATGTCCACAATCCAATCGCACGCTGTGTACACCCTCCACTACGTCCTCGAAACAGATTCCACAGTTCGCGGGTTGGACCGTTTTGGACCGGGTCCACCGCTTATCGGGCGTCCGCTTCGTTGCCATTTTGTGTGGGTTTATTATGGGTGGTTGCTAGTATGAAACGAGAGAAGAAGAAAGAAAAAAAAAATATATATAAAATATACTTATTCCTATTATATGAGTGAAAAAAAAAGAATTTAATGTTAATTGAGTGGCCGATAGTGGCGAGCTATTAATATAATGATAGGAGAAAAAAAAATTATTTGATACACTTTCCTTTTCAGTGGTCGACTCCTCCAACGGGAAAAGAGAGTGCGTGGTATTCTGCCGAAGAAAGGGTGCTTCGGTCGATTTACGAAAATTACCCCATAACCCACATACATTACAAAAAAAACCGTCTCTAAACTACGTTAAAGTGACTCGACGAGACAAGTGGTAGAGCTACCGTAACGACTTTGTACGCGGTCAAAATTCCCGACGCGTGGAAGCATTCCGGGCTTCGCAACTCCAGCATACGCCATCGAACGTTGAACCGATACCACTCGTCTAACACGCATAAGAAATAGTTAGAATCCTTCCGCGACATAAAGGCAAGGTAGCCTTCTATTTTCTTGAGAGTCCATGCTGATAGGTAAACCCATCAGACTGGCAGTTCCATCAAGAAAATAGAAGGTCCTTACAGGGGTTAACCTGGGACAACACATCGGAAGGATTCTGTCGCGAAAGCAAAATCAAGCAAAGGAGAGCGGAAGCTACAACTCACGTGAAGCGACCTCTAATGTGTATCACACAATTCCACTGCTCCTGATAGTGGGACTCGAGTACCAAAGTACCTTACATCCTCCGTAAAGGACCAACTCGTCAGAAGACGCGAAGTTCTTTCCCCATTAGGATGTTGTTTGGGCCCCACGTTGGGCGCCATTTGTAATGATTTTCCTAACTTCAACTCGAACGCGGAACCGACCTCTCATCGGTTCTAGACGTTAAGTCTGAGTAGTGCCAACGGATGGTACCAACAGGTCAACCAATCCGTGCACCGTAATCCATTCACGCGGTGACTGCTTGTCGGCCAGCTAGTTCGGAGAGGATTTCGGTCGCGGGTCTCCGAATGGATTACGCTCAATTACAATATTTCAGTCACCTGAAATTGCCCGTTTTCTAAACGCGTCAACAATTACTCATCCAGAACGAGAAACCTACATTACGTTAAGTCTGGATGCGATCTATCCACAGATCTCAAATCAAAAAAAAACGCTACAAAATCCCATAGGCGCGTTACCGATTCACCGACGCGGTACCGAAAAATAGGCTACTCGAAATTAAATCGAAAGAAACTACTCTAAGGAAATGGCGAAACAAACAAAGGTACCGCGTACCGCGCGCGACGCGAAACCGACTTCAGCGGATTTGCAGAAACCCTACCCTTGCGACGGCATACTTACCCTACACTCTCAGTTCCCACTGAAAAAGAAGAGTCACTGAAAAGGAAAGTCGTGGGTTACTTTAGCAATTCATCTTATTTTCAATTTAAATTTGCGTTGGTTATAATTATACAGAGAAATCCTTAATATATCTGTTTACCCTAGAATGTAACACACAAAAAGAGAATAACGCACATTTTTATACAATATGCAAATAATCGCGTCACAATGATGAATGCCGTATTACTGAATATATATATTAAACTTTTTCTAAAAGGAAAACAATGAAACCTCAAAAGAAAAATGAAATAGCAAGCTATCTAGAACCCTATTATTTTTAATAACCAGTCATATACGTTCATGTTTGATTAGTGGGTATTACAGCAATTTATGCATTCTACTGAACTAAATTCTAATGCAGTAATATGTTTTATGCTATATGAAATTTTGGGGGGGAACTATCCTATATCTCCTGGTGCAAACAAGCAGGTTATTAGAACTATCACTCTAGCTGTGTATTGTTTATAAGTCTTAAAAGAGCGCAAGTTCATATGAACATTTTGGAAATAAAATCCATTCACACGCACCCTAAACCTTAAAATCAAGTGAAAAAGATGATTTCCTAGATGAACCACGAATAGTTTGAAGAATGCTTTGGTTCAAGCAAAACAAAAACAGACTTTTAATTTAAGAGCCGATATAAGGAAAAGAGAAATATTGATAATTGCTTGCAAACATTGCTTTTTTTTTGATCTGAAATTAGAAGCTACTTTAAACTTTAAGGTGAACAAGAGGTTTTGCTCTTGAATAGTATGAATTTTATTCCGATTACTCAAAGTCTTATAGATGAATGTCAATTTTAAAATTAAAATCCCTAAATGCCCTGCATTACTTGACTTACTATGTAATTCCAATACAATAAAACTATTCGCATATTAGTTTCAAGTGATTTCCTTTCTAACATTTGAGGGATAATCACGCTCTTGGATAAATGAAGAAATAACATCTTATCACTAAGGATTCATAACTTTTTACAATGCTCGTAAGTATTTTCTCTCCACTAACGTTCATCAATAAAGAATGAATGAATGTATTAAAATCTTAGATTAAACTTCATTGAAGGAACGAAAATTTCAAATACTATTTACACACAATATCAACACTCGCATCAGTTTAAAGACTACATATTACTAAGCAATTACTTCTGAACATAGTTACGTCTTTTAAAAACATTTTTTTTTCTTCATTTCTGAATATAGTGAAAACAACTCAATTATCATTTCACACTCCTAAACTAAACACACAGTTAATTATACTTTGTTTTTCGTGAGATCTCATCCGAATTCAATTATAGAAGCTTCGATTATGTTCAATAATAACTTTCTTTTTACAAACAAAATATTAATTTTATGCCCAAAGATTTTACATTACTTATACTCGTATTTATCTCAAAATTCAACCGTGCACTCTCGCATCCACACACTAGTTCATTTGTACACAAATATCGCATTTTTTTTGGTAGTAATTTTCTACTCGTTTCAATGCAATTTAAAAAACATTCTATAATTATGTTCTTTCAAAACTCGGCCTTCGTTTGTTTCAATTTCACTTTGTTTTTAATTACATTTGATTACCAATTATTACCACCTCTAAAATTACCACGAAATTGATTCTGGGGGATTTGGTTGCTATTTCATTTTCTTTTTTAACACTCCTGAGCATGCAAAATATGGTTTCAAATATAAAATTCAATTTTTTTTTCAAAAATTCACTGAGATGTATGTTTTTTGACATATGCAAAATGTCTTCACGAAGCTAGATCTGTAAAACAATTTTCATATTGAGCGAGGATGAATCTTCTGTAGACTTCCGCATTACAGAATTAATAGTGTCGATTTAATTTAGAAAAATTTAAAAGGCCTTTTAATTTTTCTACTTGAAAGTAATGATGGTGAATTGATTAGTCCTTAAAATTTGGAACTGAACATAATTTGATATTTCAAAATAATCAAGTATTCTAAAGGTCATTTCCTCGCAGGTCAAATAATTTCACATGCTCTTCAAAATAATGTTGTTTGGATTAATTGCTATTGAAATATAAAAACACAAAAAAAAACCTAACATTTAAAAATAATATATAATAAACTAACCTATATTATTAAATTGAACTAGGCATTGAATATTTCGATAGAAATTAAATTCTTGCAAATAATTTTAGATATCAAAAACATCGGGAACACTAATCAATAATTCTCTTCTCAAATAAACTCAATTAATTCCTCGTTATTGAGATGTTTCTAAATCAATCATGTACTAATTGAGTTGATCATATTATGACCCCCAATATTTGTCACCTGCTCTCAACCTCGGCATTGCATACAACACAAACCGCGGGTAAACATATTTTCGGCGATCTAACTAATTTGCCTACTTTACTCGCCTTCAGAGTTGATGAGATGCATTTAGGTGAGAAATTTTCATAGTGAGCAATGTTGCATCAGATACTTAATTAACAAGGTTTCGTTATATCCGAAACTCTGCGCCTAAACTCCACTATGGCAGCGATTCCGGTTGCCCGGAACTTATTCCGTCAAATGAATGACGTGGGCACTGCCGATATTTCAACATAAAACTCACTTGCTAACCCCCAAATATCCGTCTGTATGTTTATCCATAAATATGTCACCTTCCTCGACCAGGCATCTGTTGGGATGTTGCGAGGCGTCCAGTTCAGCAACACCCTCATTTATCGGTCGATACCTTGGATTGATGGGATTGATTGGATGAGATAAACGCCCTGCCTTCCGCTGCAGACCAGACAAAATATTGCTAAACTTTTCTAATTAGTTATTAACTAAACTAACCTCTTTCCTAATGTTTCTGCTCCGGTGAATGTCAATGCCTCACGAATAACGTTTTCCCAAAAACACCTTAAGCACACCACGCGTTTCTTCATAGATTAACAGGGAATACGTTTCACTCCACCACGTCGCGCCAAACGACGTATAGCTGGTTTTGTAATACCTTCGATATTATCACGAAGAACTTTATGATGACGTTTAGCGCCTCCCTGTGCTGTCGAAATTTCCGGTTGTCACCTCGGACAAAACATATGTGCGTGGAATGGCACTTCATATGGCGGAAATGTGCTTCTTCAGATGTCGCCAGTGGCATAGTTTTCTCGATGGCCACGGTGGAGGGGCATTTCCAGATGGCTATGTCTCGAAATGTGCCGGGGTTGGATTAATTCTATATTCCGAATATTTATATCCACGGATCTAAATATTTGGACAGAAAAAAAAATATTTTCTGCACAACGATATCCGCACAACAGATGAAGTCCGCTGGCACTTCGAGGACATATCCATCTGGCAGGTTACAAGGGTTCGGGATCGGAATCACTTCGATTCCTGGGCGCAGGCGTCACATTACAATACCATATAATTTATAGGATTAAATACATTTTAAATATCTACTTCCGCTTGGCTCGGGAAGTTATCCTCGTGGAGAACTCATATTTTTTTTTTTTTTTTTTTTTTTTATTATACTTTTAAATAAGACCGCGGGCACCCTTAAACTCGTATGTGGAAGGCTCCTGTGACACTCTCTCCCCACGTCCGAAGTCATCGTTTCCAGCCACTTATCTCCACTGTTCGTCTCTGCCAGGACGACGTCGACCTCGGGGACTGATGCCCTTTGCCCTTCCTATGCAGGACGTCGAACTGCTGGAGTCGAACAGCCCATCTCGCCAACCGTCCGTTCGGATCTTTCAGGTTGTTTAACCAGACCAACGAATGGTGATCCGTGATCACACTGAACTGAGTTCCTTCTAGATATGGGCGCAGTTTTTCTACTGCCCACAGCACCGCTAAACATTCTTTTTCCGTGGTCGAGTACTTCTTCTCTGCTTTTGTCAAGCTACGCCTGAGATAGCAGACTACCTTCTCCCTCTCTGCGTCCTCTTGAGTCAACACTGCCCCCAGCCCTGTGTCAAAAGCATCGGTTTGAACTTTGAAGGGCTTGGTGAAATCAGGGCATGTGAGGATTGGTGCTGTGGATAGCTTGGTTTTACAACGCACAAAAGCCTCATCGCATTCGGCAGTCTACACGAATTTTCGATTTTTCCTCAGCAAATATTTCGTAACAATCAGTTATATTTCGTAGCAATCTTAATAGTAAACTAGCTTCTAATTCCGTCATCTGTCTCTGGAAAAGTCTTTTCGACCTCATCGTAGGGTCTCCGCCAAGAAGATGCGTGGCATCATTTCCAGTGGATCATAGTTATTAGTACCGGGCGCACTTAGACCTATACTTTTTATACAATCTATAAAATCTATTCGTCTTCTTCATAGCGCTACAGCCCCTATCCATCGATCGTGGATTGCAACAAGCATCTCCAACTGTCTCGGTCCAGTGATCGCGTCCTCCAATTTCGAAATTCGAGCAGCGATGAACTATTCGTCGACTGATTGAGACCAGCGTTTCCTCGGTTTCCCCACTAGTCTCCGCCCTTCAGTTCTTCCAACGAATACCTTTTTGAGTATCTGTTGTTCGTCCATACGATTCTCATGGCCAGCCCATTGCAGCTTCAGTTTCAGCAAGAGTTCTTTGGCAGTTGTTAACAACCTTGACAAAATGTTGATGTCGTCCGTATAGGCTACCATTTGGCTCGACTTGTATATAACGTACCTCTTGTATCGACATGTAGCTTTCTTATGACATGTTCCAAAGCCAAATTGAATAGCAATGGGGCCAGCCTATCTCACAGCTTTTGTCCGATATTTGTGTCAAATTCGTACCAGCTCACCGACGAATTGGACACAAATATCGCTCTAAAGCAGGGAGATTGAAGTGGACTTTGGAGGTTGCCGACGTTATTATCATTTTGGTAAGACGGTACAAATTTGGCTGGGATACGAAACCAAAGCATTATTTGGTGAGGTACATTATAATCAATACCGTCGTATGCTTGCTTAAAATTACCGAAATTTTGGTAAACATCTACGTTGACCTCCCAGCATTTCTCAAATACCTGTTTGACAGTAAATAATTGATCTATCCTCGATCTAACAACTCTAAAGACACCTTGATACTCCCCAATAATACCATATATATATATATAATAAATATTCATTCAACGATCTTAATTTCCTTTCCAGAGATTCAGTTGCAGTAAATGTTTCGGTACAATTCACAAGGGAGAGGTGGAAATGTAAAATGAGTTATTGCATCCGCGTCCTCTGTGAAACAACATTCAATAAAACAGAGGAATTCTTGAATAACTTTAAGCGACGCCGATCATACAGCGTTAAGAAGAATCGAAGTTAATTTATTAGGTGAGTTCCCTTTGAACAAATCATAATTGAAATTTTACACATAATAATCGAGCGCATTGAATTGAAACGTCTTGGATGCTCTTGTTGTAACTAGTCGTATTTCGAAACATATCTGATTACTATCTATCACTATCACTATCCTGATTACTAATACTTTGGTTGAGTGTACGTTGAAAAGATGAGAAGTGTAAATGGGGGGCCTCAAATCTCCACGTCCTGCTCGGATGAAGTTATGTAGTAAACCCGGCTGTCTTGAATTTTTTTTGTGGTAGCGCTAAGATCGAATATCAGAAAACCGGGTTGACCTACCGGCGAGTGACTTATTCGTTCAAAAACTGTTGGTCCTCATATCGCCTTACAACGTTACCAAGCCATATAACGTAAATGGTTGTCCCGGGATAATTTTTTGTTGCAAGTGAATAAAACATCCATTTAGCTGTGCTGATTTGTATAATCAACCGGAATTAATATATCGTGTCTCTGAGAACAGCCTGACGTGAATATCAATACGTTCTGCCTGGTTTTCCCTCTGTGTAACATAATAGCAATTTGAATTAATAAAGTTTGACGAATTCTAGGGACATTGTAAATCATCCACATCATCAGCGGGCGACGGGCGAGGATGAGGGTGAGTATCTTTTTAGTTTATTTTGTTTTATTTTTGATTAATTATTTATATACATATTTTCATATCTAACCAGTTTTGTTTTATTAATTCAGTCGTGTTATTTTTATTTCTTTAAAGAAAGTTTGCTATTAATTTCTGATTATATATATATATATATATATATATATATATATATATATATATATATATATATATATATATATATATATACATATATATATATATATATACATATATAGATATCTATATATATATATATATATATATATATATATATATATATATATATATATATGTATATATACAAGGTGTGTTCAAAAAATATCGCGAATTTTGTTTTTTTTTTTCAAAAATTATTTATTTATTCATGAATATCTATTTTGTCCCCTTCAAAGTAATCCCCATGAAATATTATACACTTGTGCCAACGTTTTTTCCAATCTTCGAAGCACTTCAAAAAATCATTTTTTTTAATCTTGTTCGGCTCCTCCTTCGGTGCCGTCTTTATCTCGTCAAGCGTAGCGTAACGTCGTCCTTTCATGGGCCTCTTCAGTTTAGGAAACAAGAAAAAGTCACAGGGGGCCAGATCTGGGGAGTACGGTGGCTGCGGCATCATTAGTGTGTTTTTTTTTTTTGGCCAAAAAGTCGCGCACAAGCAACGATGTGTGAGCAGGGGCGTTATCGTGGTGCAAAAGCCAATTTTTGTTCTCCCACAAATCCGGGCGTGTCTGGCGGATTGCTTCGCGCAAATTGCGCATAACTTGCAGGTAATATTCCTTATTGACCGTTCTTCCCTGTGGCAAGAACTCATGATGCACCACGCCCCTGCAATCGAAGAAAACTGTCAGCAAAACTTTCACATTCGACCGAACTTGGCGCGCTTTTTTCGGTCTTGGTTCATGCGGCAGCTTCCATTGAGATGATTGAGCTTTGGTTTCCACGTCATAACCATAAACCCACGATTCGCCACCAGCTATGACCCTCTGGAGCAAATTTGGTTCGTCGCAGACAGAGTTTAACATCTCATTAGCAATGTTCATGCGTTGCTGTTTTTGGTCGCAATTGAGCAATTTTGGTACGAATTTCGCGGCGACCCGTCTCATGCCCAAATCGTTGATAAAAATCGAATGGCACGAGCCAATCGATATGTTTAGGTCCTCAGCAACTTCTCTAACGGTGATTCGACGATTGGCCAATACCATTTTCTCCACTTCATTAATTTTTTCGTCTGTTGTTGAAGTGCTCGAGCGTCCGGCACGCTCTTCGTCGTTCACATCTTCTCGGCCTTCTAAAAACATTTTGTTCCACCGATAAACGTTGCTTCGGTCCAAGGTAGCTTGTCCGTATGCCACAGTCAACATTCGGAATGCATCCGCGCACTTAATTTCGTTTTTCACACAAAATTTGATACACGTTCTTTGATCCATTTTTTTGAATAAGTAAAAATCGAAGACGATTGAAAACACGTGCAAGTAAAGCAGCTATCACCAATCAAGTGAACACTCAAAATAGCCGAGCTTTTCGGCATAAGTGACAGACATGAGTACCAACATAACGCCACAAAAAAATCGAAATTCGAATATACGTAACCCGCGAAAATTCGCGATACTTTTTGAACACAACTCGTATATACAGAGGTGGCCAAAAGTGATCGGACAATACAAGAAACAAGCAATAAAATACTTTTACGAGCATAAGCTTTGAAATGAAATAAAAATTTTTCCCTTATATAAAAGTCACTTGTATTCTCAATTAATTGCACAAAAAAATAAAACAGAAATAAAAAGAATTTCACAAGAAAATTAACAACTAATTCAAATTCACATTGCATCAAGTGGACAAAAGTAATCGGACGTTCAATTGTAATACTTTTCTTTCTGATGATTCCATTAGAACATAGGCTTTTAATATCTAGTTGCGTATCCTTTTTGTTTTATAACTTCTGTTAACCTATTGGGCATAGACTGTACCAACTTACGGGTAACGTCCGGAGTAATGTTGTCCCATTCTTCTAATAACACCGTCTTCAGTTGACTTTTATTAGTAATGTGATGGTTCCTTATTTTTTTATCCAGATGATCCCAAAGATGTTCGATGGGATTTAGGTCTGGGGATTGCGGTGGTGTTTTTAATTGACCAGGAGTGTTGAAAAGGAGCCACATACGAACATCATGAGCTGTATGCTTTGGGTCATTATCTTGCTGGAACAAATAATGACCATCAAGACCCAATTTTTGTGCACTTTTTTTCAAATTTTCTTTCAAAATCGACAAGTAACCTAGTTTGTCCATAGGTTCGTCAATGAAAACAAGTTCTCCTACACCGTTGGCAGCCATGCAACCCCAGACCATTACACAGCCACCTCCGTGTTTGACTGTATGTTGAATGTTTTTGGGATGAAGCTCACTATTTTGAGTTCTCCACACCAACAACCTGCCGTCGGAGTGGTAGATATTAAACTTACTCTCATCAGAGAATATTATACGAGTCCAAAAGTCGAGCGGCTTGCTTTTAAATTCTTTTGCAAAGCATAATCTTTTCTTCTTATTAACTTTGCTAATTAGTGGTTTCTTTCGAGGTACTCTCGCTTGATAACCAGCACGGCTGAGAGCTCTACGAATAGTCCGGGCACTAACATCGGTACCATTTACATCTGCTAATTGATCCCTAATACTTCTGGACGTTGTAGTCGGATTCTTTTTAACAATTCTTAAGATTTTTCGTGCGTCTGTCTCTGTTAGTTTACATGGTCGACCACTCCTAATTTCGTTTTCCACCTGATTATTTTTTCTGAACCGTTTCACGATATCGAAAACTGTCGAACGACTTCTTCCAATTATTTTTGATGTTTCAGAAAAGGATTTATTCTCTTTATACAACTTTATTATAACTTTTCTTTCATGTATACAGGTTTCTTTGCGATTCTTAGCCATGTTTAACTTTCTTCACTTAAAACTGACAAGTAAATGACTGATATCAGAAAAACACATATCAACATATAATTAGGGGAATTCCCTTTTAAACTCGGAAATGAAAAGAAAAGAATTGCTCCAAACTTCAATGACTAATTTCACACTTTTCAAAATGTCCGATTACTTTTGTCCACTTGATGCAATGTGAATTTGAATTAGTTGTTAATTTTCTTGTGAAAATCTTTTTATTTCTGTTTTATTTTTTTGTGCAATTAATTGAGAAAACAAGTAACTTTTATACAGTCTTCCACAAAAGTCAAGGTACAGTGATAAATATCATGAAAATTGTTTGATATTTTTATTTAAAAAACCTATAGTGATAAAATTTTTTTGGTATTACTTCAACTATAATCATTTCACTTTAAATTCATGTAAAACAAAACGAAAATTCTGTCGTATTAATATATTATTACATATGATGTGTTGGAAAGTCAATGAATGAAGTCCACAAAAGTCATGGTACACCTAACGAAAAATGATACAAATTGTAATTATAGTCTTGCATAGTTATTTGAATTATACTTTTCTTAATATTTTGTCGGATATCCTTTCATCTGAGTTACTGACTTCAGTCTTTTAGGCATAGAATATACCAATTTTTTAGTAAATTCGCTGCTGATTCTGGCCCACTCCTCCAATATAACATCCTTAAGCTGCGCCTTGCTTGATATCACTCTTTTTCGGATTTTTGTCTCAAGCTCATTCCAATGATGCTCTATAGGGCTTTGAGGCGGTGTAGCAAGCATGCGAGTATTGTACAATAGCCACATTCGAACTTTTATGCTCAGTGTGCTTAGGGTCATTGTCCTGTTGAAACAAGAAATCTTCTCGCATACCTAATTTGGCTGCACTTTGTTTCATGTTGTTTCGTAGAATCTCTAAATAAGAGTTCTAATCCATAGTATTTTCGATGAATGTCAGATTTCCAACTCCAGCAGCAGCCATGCAACCCCAAACCATAACACCACCGCCTCCATGTTTTACTGTTTTAATAGTGTTCTTGGGATAAAATGCTTCTCCTACTTTTTGCCAGACCCTCTTATGCCCATTTACACCAAATATACAAAATTTAGACTCATCCGAAAATAAAGCATTATCCCAAAACGTTATTGGTTTGTCAATATATGCTTTTGCAAATGTTATTCTTTTTCAAGAGGTTTTCTTCTAGGCGTACGAGATGAAAATCCAGCTTCTACGACAGCTCTACGCACAGTTTCTGCGCTAACCTCCTTCTTATCATTAATTCCAAGAGCATCGCAGATTTTTCTGCAGCTTAAAAATGGATCTTGTTTTACCATTCGCGAAATTTTTCTCTTGTCCTTTGCACTTAGTTTAGATGGACGACCTGTTCGGGGCACATTTTCCACTCTATTTTCCTTCTTAAATCGATTTATCACTTTTTGAATGGTTGACCGACTTCGCAACACTAGTTCAGCTATTTCAGAATATGATTTGCTCTAATTTGAATGCAGATTAATAATTATTTCACGCTCCTTAATACTCAACTCCTTTCGACTCATTTTTTAAAAATTTTATTAAATAAAAGATACACCACGAATACGGACGCGATATTAAAGACAGCGGCCTACGGTTATTAACTCACTCTGATAATATGAACTTGGGGGATTCCCCTTTTTACAAATAACAGGGCATTTTCTGCAACTGTACCAAGACTTTTGTGGAGTAGAAAAGAGACATTGCCAACAAAAAATTATTGTCTTCAATGATCATTATTGCCGAATCCCTTTAAATTTATGAAAACTTAAATTCAACAGAACTCGTATTATTACCATTTCATAACTTTTGGTTTTCAAATAAAAATATTGATTCAGTAATACAATTTTCAGTTACCGATTCTCTGTACCTTGACTTTTGTGGAACACTGTATAAGGGAAAAATTTTTATTTCATTTTCAAAGCTTATGCTCGTAAAAGTATTTTATTGCTTGTTTCTTGTATTGTCCGATCACTTTTGGCCACCTCTGTATATATATACATATATATATATATATATATATATATATATATATATATATATATAATATATATATATGTATATATATATAATATATATATATACATATAATATATATATATGTATATATATATATATATATATATATGTGTGTGTGTATATGTATATATATATATATATATATATATATATATATATATATATATATATATATATATATATATATATATATATATATATATATATATGTGTGCGTGTGTGTGTGTGTGTGTGTGTGTGTGTGTATACCCCGATAATTTCAATTTTAATTGGGTGGCATTCACAACCTTTCTATTTGGGCTTTCCTCCTTAGTTTCAGATGAGTTGAGGAGAAATTTGATCGCCAACGGGTATAGGTAAAATCTACCGACTCCATATACAGTGGTGATAATAAAAATAGAGCCACCTTGATTTCAAAACATCAACTCAATTTTATGTCAGAACTAAATAGCTTTATCTTCGCCATCTATTGTTAAACCTCAGAAATGCATAAAAAATCTAAAATTAGGGGAACTACCGGCAAACCTTATTCAGTTCTTTATCAACTACACTAAGTTGATCTGTCAGTGCAAAGCCAGTCTGGACATATTAATAGAGCCATAATTAGTGGAAATGTTGAACTGAACTGCCTAAAAAGTTGGGAATTTATATTTTTTTAAGTTCAACTAGAGGTAAAGTTGCCACTTGTTATGTGGTGGTGTTCCGCAGGAAAAATAAAAAAAAATATAATATGCATTATCAAGAAAAACAGGATGCATGTAGTAATAGCAACTGAGGAGTTGCTCTCGCAGCAAAAAAAACAGTATTCAGCAAAGGTTGTTGACTAAAAAAAACAGTTTCCCTATGGAACCACATAAAGTCACATGATGGTGACTGAAGAGGAGATCTTTTTGGTTCCACGGCTAGCTCACCGCGTATGGAAGTGGGTTGAGAGACAGAAAGAATTTTTTTGTTTTTAAAAAACTCCATAATGTCGAACACGCGCACACACACACACACACTAAAATATTCACCAGTGCGTCATGGATTCTGATAACTTCCTGAAATTAAATTGAATTGAATCAAACAAAATGAAAACTGGGCTTAATCCAGCACATTGAACTTATTTAATTATTTCAATTTTTTCTAGGCTGTTTTGATTGTAAAATGAACATTTATTTTCGAAATGTTTTATCAGTGCTCTAACAATATTCAAGTGAGTCTTAAAGTATTTTCAAATTGAGATAATTACATACAAACTAAAACGGCACTATATTTTTAAACAGATTCCACCTATTATTTGCTCATCGACAGATTCACTCATCAGCCTCTTTATCGAAAAATGTACGCTTTGTCAAACGCATTAAACTTAATTTTAAAATGTAGCTTAAAACTGGAATCCGAATTACAGTGAATTCAAGTAAGTATACCACTAACTAGAATAAATGATTTAACCAACACATTCAATAATTTAGAATCATTTTTATACAATGAATTTCCGCTATTTTTGGTCTCAAAAGGTTTAATATTGGGTTTCATCTTAAAAACGACTTTTCTTATCTATAAAAGATATCTACATGAACATAAATCATTTATTATAAATACTGCTCACCTATGCCAGATTGTGTTTTCACTTTTGTTTCAGATTTCGAGTATTATGACCATATTCGAATTTGAAATGTTGCCTAGCATCTGCAAGCCATGTTGTCAAGTGGTTGAATGTTTCTCTACGGGTTATATCATACACAAGCAGAGCTCCTGCTGCACCCCGATATTAGGAATGGGTAATTGACCTGAATGATTCCTGGCCTGGCGTATCCCAAATTTGCAACTTTATTTGTTTTCCATCAATTATTATCATGCGAGCACCAAACTCCGATCGTAAATCATGGACGGGTTGAAATCGCTTGTCCGTGAACTGTAACAAGAGACACGACTTCCTGACTCCTTTTGAGAAAAAGTAAATAAGCAAAATATTGATTACGGCAGTACATATTGCTGATAAAGGAAGCGCAGCAAATTTTGCCGTGGTAACATATGTTACCGAATTTCCTCATATGCGATTAGTCTATGTCGGAGGGCTTCGATGGCTTTCCTCGAATACTGTTAACAGCGAACAGACATGTTAATGTTTGTGCATTTGCTGATACTTCGAAAATTACTCCAACAATAAGACGTCAGCGACGCCCAGACAAATGACACTTACGAATACAGATGTTACAAAATGCGTAGTTAAGCCACTAAATTTAGAATATTGGAGTAACGAATAGCTGTTTCAGGGAGCCAACCGATAGTCCAAGGCTGTACATTGCAAATGCGTTAGAAAATTTATATTCCGCCTGAGGTAACACCCGTGTCACCGATCCGATGACGAAGTATTTGAATAAATATGCATACGCCATTCTGAACAAATATGTCTCGAACAATTAATACACAAATTTGATTACGATTTACACAATATCACAATCCTTTGAAATACTAAATATAAATTCCACAAAATCCTTTGTTGCACACACGAAAAGAGGCTATCTTTCTACGAACATTCTGAATTGAGATTCACAGGGCTTTTTCTTTCTACAAAGGAGATACGCCATAAAATTATACGTCCGTTCACCACGACTCTTTCCGATCCGCTCTCAAACTGAACTGCCTCCTCCGCGTCATTTTCATCAACGCGTCTCCAAGTTATTTCAACTTCAGCCGCTTGATTACATCAGCCGCGTCATTTCATCAACGCGCGCTGGATTGCGTCTGCCGCGTTGAGATGATGTGAGTTTTTGCATCGGATAAGCGAAGTTCAGCGTCGGGGTATTTAAAGGTTTGAAAATAGAGGGGCCATTAATTGTGCCAACGTAACACACTTATTTACAATAGTGAATTTATGTATATCCATTAAACAGAAAATTTAGTAAAAATGGGTCGCGGACCGCACTGTACATTTAGCGAAAAAATAAGGATAATAACTTTGCGAGATAAAGGTAAATCACAGCGAAATATTGCTGAGATTGTCGCTTATTCCAGAAAGATGATGCAAAATGCTCTTAAACCGTCATCAAGAAAAGAAAATCGTGGGCCAACAAGGAAAACGACCCCAAAAACGGATCGGCGTATTCTTACTTCGAAGTCTGATCCTTTCAAGTCTTCTAATGAAATTACATCGGAATTGAATTTGGAAATAAGTGCACGCACAATTAGACGGAGGTTAAAGGAAAATAATTTGAATGGCAGAGCTGCTAGAAGTATCCCTCTTTCAAGAAAAAGTAATATCAGAAAGAGGTTGAAATTTGCAAAATACCACAAAAATTGGAGCGGTCAAGATGATATTATGAAATGGAGAAACATCTTATGGAGCGATGAGACCAAAATAAATTTAATTGTTTCTGATGGTAGAGGTTACGTTCGAAGACCACCGAATACAGAATTAGCTCCAAAATATACAAAAAGTGCCGTGAAACATGGAGGTGGTAATATAAAGTTATGGGAGGCATTTTCATGGTGTGGAGTTGGTCCAATTTACTGGATTAAAGAGAACTTGAACCAAGAGGGATATGTCAACATTCTCGAGCATGTGATTTTACACTTTGCTAAGGATAATATGCCTTTAAAATGGATCTTTCAGCAAGATAATGACCCGAAACATACTTCGGGTAAAGTGAGAACATTTTTCAAAGACAATAAAAAACGTTATGAGGCAGTGATCAACAATAAAGTTAAAGCAACCAAATATTAGTATGGTACGAGAATTGCAAGTTAAATGGAACCATTTTTCAAAACAAATTTGATAGTAATTGTTTCATATAATTGTGCTAGTGGCTCTATTTTTGTGACCAACATATTTTAGAAGATTTTATTTTGTTTTTGAATTTATTTTGCGAAAGTAATAGTCCGCGTGGCTTAGTGGTTTGAGCACTAAGCCCGTAAGCCGAAGGTCTATGGTTCAAGTCTCGTTGGCGTCAACGAGATTTAGCTCGAGTGGTTCTTCGGACGGACTATAAGCCTGTTGAGATATGATACGTGCTGGTTTAAAATCAGAACGTATCACAGCTGGGTGGATGGACACACGGCCAAAGCGTGATAATGATCATATCACCTTGTAGAGTGCCGATACATTAGATCATGACGATGAAATACTCTAACTATCTCTAAGCGAAGGCTCGAAAGGGGCTGTAGGGTAAAGTGAATTTAAATTTGTTTTATATGAAATAAATTTATGTATTAACCATATTTTACCTTTTTAAATTTTATTCAGGAAAAATCATTCAAAAAAGATTTAAGTTTTCGTAAGTGGCTCCATTTCTGTGACCATAACTGTATGTTTAATTGACAAGTATTTTTCCTAATATCCATTAGATATTAAAATTGATCATCATGTCCTACCAAAGACTGTAAGACCAAACATTCTCTTACAGTTTAGAGTTAGGACTATATTAAATTGTCTGCCATAAATAAATTCGCAATGTATTTCAAGTTGCGGATCATAAACGGTAAGGTACATATTTTAAATAGGCATATAACTTCAATTATTTGCGTTGAAGCTCTTATATCATGGGTTAATGTAGTTAAACTACTCATTAACCAAACAAAACACACTATCAATCGATCACATTGGCTCACTCGTGAAGCATAAATATTATTTTCCGTCAATCATTTTGGAAGGAGAAGACGATAAATTTACCGCAGTTTTGTTACGTTCCTGACATTTCTTATCTTGAGCGGAATACCTATCACATAACATACACATATTCTAATCCTGTGATATCGATGCCATTTTAGCTGTAATATTCCGCTTGTTACGTACAAAATCAAGCCGTTACGTACAAAATCAAGCCGTTCACGGCGCGACCTCAGGGATATTGCCGGCCAACTCGCGGAGACGAGTCGTGGTGACGCCACGCGCTTACTTTGTGTATCCCTGGGGCCAACTGGTCGCTTGAAGCGCGAACCCTCGACCAGAGCCGTTGCTCCTTGTTTGAATACCCTGGGGAGCTAGGTTTTCACAGGATGTGCTATTCGTTGCGATAGCCCCCGTCGCGGCACACTCGAAAGTTTCCTCCTATCACCGTAGCAAAGTCTTTGCCTAAAACCCGCTGAAAGAAAACTTTGCCTAAGTCACACAAAAGGGATCTTCGCCCAAAACCACACTTCCTGCAGAGCCACCGGCACTACGTTCTGCCACCATACACTTTGTGGCCACTTCCTTTTAGGCAACAACCTTCACTTTCGCGATTAGCGAGGAAAGAAAGAACTCCGATAATTGAAAGAAAAACCAGCGGCTCCAATCCGTTACACAATTCATCTATTTTTCTCACTAATAGAACAAAAAAACCTATCCTCCTGGATCACTTACAGCATTTACAGATTAAATAAAATATATTTGATTTGTATCGAATGTAGTAATTTATATTTTAAAGGCACTCTTACTCGCTCACCTACAATTTCCCTAACCGGTGGGGGCCCCTTTCTGCGTCCTTCGTACTCGAACGGCTCTTTAGAGGAGAATTACGCCAACCGACACAATCCGCACCGAGAGTTATAGTTGCTTTATGCCACAAATTTAACGCTCGCCAACAATGATCACCCTTATTAACTTTTATATGACAACTTCGACACCAGTATTCACTTCAGCACCTCCGTCCACAGCAAAAAAACCAAAGGAAAAGAAGAACGAGCGCGCCAAATCTCCTCCTTATATCACCTCCACAAAATAACGGCGGGACCCCTTTCCCGGATTTTTCTCCCCGGTTAACGAACTTTGCACACATTCCACCGCTCTTCCGAGAATCGTCCCGGTTCGGGTTGGTTCGCTCCATTTCCCATGTTCCATGTTCACGCCGTCCCACTGAAATCATATGGGATGGATCATCCGAGTTGTTCCGAAACGTCAATCGCAATTGTTTATGTTTTGCAATGGTCGCCGCGCGGGTGCTATTTTCGGTGGTTTTCCGCGATTATGAGTGCTCGAGTCGCGTAAAGTGGATTCCTCAATCCTGGTAGGTTGTGGCTTGCTACTTTCCCCCTAAAATTATTAGTTTTGTGGTTGATCAGAGTGTTGTCGCGGCCGCCGCGCGGATATTATGGAAACTCGTGTGATAATTGGGCCTAGGCTTCCCTAGTAGGTTTCCACTTGGCATTTTCCCCCTAAAATAATTAGGTTTGAGGTTGGTTGAAGAGTTTCCCCGGCCGCCGCGCAGATGTTGTGGAAGTGATAATTCGTGTAATGGGGCGAAATGGGGCGATCAACATCAGGTTTTGAATTACCCACAACGACGTTTCGGTTCGGTTCTTCCCTATTGCCACTGGTGCATCCTTTTCTGTCTTCTCCTTTTTGATGTGTCTTCCATTGAGTGGGTGGCGGTTAGCGATTGCTTGGTTGGTTGAGCCGTGCAGTTTAGCTGCCCTGTTTTGGTCCTTGCGGTGGCAATTCGCTTTAGCTTTAGTTCGATTAAGTGGCGGATTGTCATCATGTAGCGCATAAATTGTATAACATTGACGCTGCTGCGACGGTTGACATAGCCTCGTAGTAGTTGATGTAATGCGCTCTAATAATATGCCTGGTATCTAGTTAATCTAATAGTGCCTGGTGGTTAGTTAAATTATTGCTACATGTAGATAGTGCCTTCTATTCAATAAAATAAAATGTGATCCAGGTTACATTTTTCTATTCTCCTGACCTGAAAACGGATTGGAGCCTGTTCACCCTTGAATGATTGTCGGTCATGGTTCGAATACATCTCGTGAGGGCGGAAGTGTATGGTGGTTACTTGGCCCCGATTATCTCATGGTGACACGCTTTCAAAGAATTCATCTCCCTGAAATATTTTTATATACCCTTTCTTTAAGAAATTCCAAATATGAATTGTCTAGAGTACTCACCTCTAAACAGTTAGTGGCCAGTCAATATCAACTCTTCGCGAAATTAGCTTATGGAAAATAACTCCTGCATGGCATCAATTGAATCATTTGATGTGTGACAAGTACTATCATTTACTATGGAAACGCTGTTCAGCAACGATGGAATTATTGTTCTTGTAAATACTTGGACACAAATCGAAAGCCCGTGACTAGTAAGCAACAGTCGCATCTCAGTAATTCCAAAAATACACTGCGCTCACCCTTTCGAGGCATCTTGTAAAAATTCATGTATTTGTCAAACAAAGCTGAGGGAATGTCGAATTTTCTACTATTGTTGTTATTGAAAACGTAAAGACGTAATTTCGTGATTTGCGAATGTCTTAAATGGCAGAGGGTTGATACCCTTATTCAAGAGTTAACTGCGGCCAGGTTGCTCCGTCGGCGACGGGCGTGGGCATCACTCGTCTACCCGCAAATTTTTCCCGCGGGCATCAAGACGAGCTTAACTTGAACCAGAGTCTTCACTTCCAAAAACTAATGATTATTTGTTCTTCGTCCGTCCGTGCTTTCGAGATTTCCCGAAGGAAATCTAAACCGACCTCTCATCGGTTATAAATGTAAAGTCGGCATATCCAACAGAGCAACTAGTCCGGGCACCGTTAGTCTATTCCGAGATGGCTGCTGGCAGGCTAGCTAGCTCGGAGAGGGATTTCGGTCTTCCGTGAGCAGACTAAGTCCGAGTACAAAGTTTCAGCCATCGATTTAAAACGCTGTTACACACCCCCTTTTTATTCCACGGGAGCCGCTATGGCCCCCAGGCAAATTAGGGTGCTCCGGCGGGGCTTACGGACCCGGTTTACCTCGTCCGGAGACGGGCGTGGGACGCAACTCGCTTGTCCCGCAAGGCCCCAATAAGCCGCCAAGCGAGAATGCGGCTTGCCGGAATAACCAACGTCACGATTTGCCCGAACCCTACCTACCGAGCACACACTGGCTACCACACAATCTTTACACGTTCACACTCTTGCCGCCCTTATGCGACCCTCCTACACTCCTCCCGAACACTAACCCTATCCGTCTGGCTAGCTATCGGAATCACCACACCACCCCCGAACACTTATATAACACCGATTTCACTTTTTTATTAATATAACACCTCGACTTGCCACTCAAGCCGCACCCGTCACAATCTGTAATACAGAAAACGTTTACCTTTTTCTCTTTACTTTTCCCCTAAAGACGTAAATTTTATCAATCAAATACGGTTTCATATAATTTCAAATCATATAATAGAATTTCAAATCATATACAAATAAACATCTGATTTACGTTAGTTAAAAGAAACTTACTTCTAATCGTACCTACAAGGGGCCCCTTCACTATCTGCATCCGTTGGTGCACTTTTATTTTGCTTCGACGTCCGCGCTCTGCTTGTCACTTCTCGTCGCTTCGCATTTGCTGCTTGGTATTTGCTTCGCGCTTGCCGCTTCGCCACTTGATGCTTTTTATCTCCTCACGCTGCCGCTTCCCAGCACATCTGCTTCGCCACTTGATTGCTTTTTATCCCTCACGCTGCCGCTTCCCAGCACATCTGCTTCGCCACACCCGAGAAGAAAGAAAAAGAGGAGGCGCGTCACTCTTCGCGCGCTTTTATAATCTCCTCCTAACGGACAATGTCCCGCTCTTCGACCGAATACCATTGTCTCCGGTCATCCACCTCTTCAGCGCGGTAGTTTCTCTCTGCCGCCACTTGGTTTCCGCTCCTCTCTGGTGGTGATCACTCCAAATGCGGCTGAATTGGCTGAACATGATTCACTGACAGTTTGGCATGTCAGTGGTGTTTGTTTACTTATGTTTTGAGGAGGACCTTTTATTTCGAACTTTTATTTCGGGAAATCGTGTCGCGGTTGTGATATATAATTCTTCCCGAAATCCGCCCCAAATTAGTGCTTTTCGTGTGTCACAATGGCTTCTCGGTTTTCTGCAATTTTCCCGGGGAAGTGCTTGTGTTCCGAGCTGAGAGATATAGTCTCCAGGTGTGTATGTTTATATTTAAGGTGCTGTGCAATATTTTTGGTTTCCTTTTTGCAACGTCGGTGCTCGACGGTTTGGGAATTCATTCAGGTGGATTTTGTGAGTTTATCTACGTAAATTAGAAAAACAGGATTGAAAATGATTAATGTCGCTCCCACAATTGATGATTTGCCTGGAATAATTAAATATGTTTCGCCTATGTATAAAGAAACAGTCTCGGTTATGGCAACGAAAATGATGGCTCATCCCGCGTATGGGAAAACGGATGAAAGGTCGACTGCAGACTTTGAACTCGGAGCACCACTAGGACGTGGAAAAATTTGGGACGTGTTTACATTCTGCGCTTGTATACATGGTTCCATGATGAAAAGAGAAACTATCTAGCTCCTGAACTAGCTACTCAGGGTGAATTGTATAAACATCTGAGGAATGCTCCTATGCATCGTTTCGGTGCACATCGGGCCGCCAAATACACATATCAAGTGGCAGATGCTTTCAACTATTGTCACAGGTACAATGTTATCCATCGTGATTTAAAGCCAGAAAACATTTTATTGACTTCTGATGATAATGTTAAATTGGCAGATTTTCACTTGTTTGTTCAAGAAATTGTTGATTCCGTTTCGGGCTGTGATTTTCTTGTAGTGACGTATTTCGTACTGATTTTGGAAAAATTTACGAAGCTTACTCGGCGAATTTGTCAATTCGGTCAATTCACTATCAGTTAAACGTTCTGATTTGATAGTGTTATTCCTTCTGAGTTCGTTCTTGAAACGAACAGTTGGTATGCCCGAAGCGGCTTCGACCACAGTTGATTTGCCGTGCGCCCGATATTGCCAATATTGATGGTTCCTGGCGGACGTCGACTTGGTGATATCCAGCTGTGATAGATGCTGCTTTTGCAGATTCGAATTACCGATAGTCTGCCCTTCGCCTGATGACAATTCCGGTTGTTTAAAATTACAAATATTCGTACTTAACCTACTTTTGTGAGTACAATTTGGAGTGGCAAACAAACCCTAGTCGAGTGCGACTTAGCTTTCTGAATTTACCGAGTCTTGCGAATGCTACGATAGTGTTCGGGATGAGGTAATGATGATGCCCTTCTGTTTTATCCGTAACAACGCATCAAAACACTTCCAACAAAACGATTCTACTCTACTTTAATCTAACTCATTTTCATCTTTTTCAGACGGTACGTCAAGTCCAAAAAAGGCACGCGTTGTTCACCGATCCAACCGAATCAATCTACTCTAACCAAAAACGCAAAGTCAAACCTCTTCTTTTCTTATATGTATAAAAATATAATTGAATAAAATGCTGCTTTTACTCGAACAGACTTCGTTCTTCAATAATAAATGCACAGCTACGTGAAATTAAATAGCCCAAACATATGTGAAAGGCTGAGGCATATGCACAGATTCAGAATACATAATTTTTAGGTTGTAAATATAATTTACAGTCTATCGGGCTATCTAATCACAACAATGAGCTATCTCATCGGGGAAGGATTGGAGGGTATAGCCTCCACGATGAAACAAATGACAACGACCAATGCCTGATTGACTGTATGTAGCAGAAATCTAGTCATACGTTCAACTTACTTCCCACATCGATGCATTCATAAAATTACCTGGGTATCACTGGATGGCGTTGGGCCTCGAGCATTCTTGACGTCCGTACATACTGAGCAGCCAATTGTAACTCAGATCATTACTTGATCAAATTAATCTATCGATGTCGTATGTCCAAGGCATATTCGGCGAAGACCACCCCGCTACAAAAATTTGACATCGAAAGGCTCCAGACGGCGTCTTTGGCCAAAAATTTCACGGAGACCCTAGACTGAGCTGGCTCTCATCTTATCGCTAAAGAAAAGCAACGAGCTCTGGATGGAAGTGAAAACGGCTGCTAAGATCGTTGCAGAACAGACGATCGGAAATCAAGCCCGGCACAAGAGAAATGATTCTCTCGATGATGAGTGCCAAAATGCGTTAGACAAAAAGAATCAGGCGTACAAAGAATACGTAGGTAGGAAGTCTAGCGAGCAACAACACGAGACAAGCATACAAAGTAGTGAAAAGCCTGAAACAGTTATCAGCCCAAAACCACGCTTTGTCGTGATGACATTGGGAATATCATCGCTGATGAAACCAAGATTAAGGAGAGATGGGCATAATATTTCATGAACATCGGAGCCTATAGATGTCTGCGGAGAGCTTCCAATGGCCCCACCAGCTCTGGATGAAATTTCTTCCACTATCAAAGCCCGAAAGAATAATGAAGCGCCGGACATCGCTGAGATTCCAGTGGAGCTCATCAAATATGGTGGCAGTAGTGTTCATAAAGCTATTCACAAAGTCATCCAGTAATTTGGCAACAAGAACATATGCCGAAAGAGTGGAGCCAATCAATTAGATTCCCTATCCACAAAAAGGTGACAAGCCTACAATGCGGAAATAATAGAGGCGTATCACTAGTTCGTATGGCGTACAAAATATTTTCAAAAATCTTAGAAAATAAAATCGGGTCATACGCCAACAGTATTATTGGGAAGTATCAAGGCGGTTTTAGAGCAGATCGATCGACAATAGACAATTGTTCACAGTCAAGCAGGTACTTGAAAAATGCTGGGAATTCAACATAGACGTACACCAAATTTTCGTAGACTTTAAGCAAGCATACGACAGTATTGATCGTAACGTACTGTACCAAATAATGCTTTGCTTTGGCATCACAGCCAAATTAGTCCGTCTTACCAAAATGACAATGACGTCGACGACCATCCAGGTCCGCATCAATAACCAACTCACCGATGCCTTTGGCACAAAGATCGGACCAAAGCAGGGAGATATGCTGGCCCCATCCCTATTCAATTTGGCTCTGGAGTACGTCATAAGGAAACTACCTGTCGATACATGAGGTACATTACCATAGAAGTCAAGCCAAGCAGTAGCTTATGCGACATCAACATTTTGTCACGATCATTAACAACTGCCGAAGAACTCTTCCTGAAAATCGACAGCGAAGCAAAACTAGTAGGGCTACAAATCAATGAAAATAAAATAAAGATCATGACGCAGTTGAGGAAAAATATTTTAAGTACAGACAATATCACACTTGGCGAATACAGTATCGAAAAAGTGTGCGAATTTGCGTATTTAGGCGCCAAATTAACGAGAACCAGTAATAAAAGAGACGAAATACACTGAAGAATGTAGCTCGTAAATAAAATATTTTATTCAGTTTTGACGATCTTGAAGACCAGTTGCATCTTTAGGAAAACAAAGCTCGAAGTATACAAATCTGTGAGAAGACCTGTGTTATACTATGACTGTGAAACATGGACCCTAACCCTAGCATTCCCAAATATATTGAACACCTTTGAGAGACGTCCTTTGGCGAATAATCGGAGCGAAGCTAGACGGGGACCAATAGCGAATTCAATACAACCATGAGCTGTATGAAATTTTTGACGAGCCTGAGGTCTCAACGATTATAAGACTGCGGAAGCTGCAATGGGCTGGTCACATAAATCGTATGGACAAACAACGGATACCTAAAAAGATATTCATTGAGAAAACTGTAGGCCGAAGACTAGTGGAGAAACCAAGGAAACGCTGGTCTGACTCGGTCGACGAAGACAGTTTATCGCTACTCGGATTTCAAAAAAGGAGGGCGCGGTCAATGGACCGAGACAGTTGGAGGCGTTATTTGCAGGAAGTGAAGGCCCAGAGGGGCTTTAGTGCTACGAAGAAAAAGAATGACGCACTTTCGGTTTTTGTTTTCTATTTGAAAACATTACCGCCTTAAAGTGAAACTATGTAAATTCCTACAAGTTGATTCGAAGAAAATGAATTGGAATAATCTTTTGTAGTAGTTTTGATTATGAGGATGAATTTCATAAAACTCTGGTCGGTAAAATAGATCTCCTACTCTAATCAAAATGTTGAAACAGGAACACCAAATCGATTTTTTTTTTCTGAGTCAACTAACAGATACGTTATATAAAAGGCAAAGATTCGCACTTTAAGGCGAAGTAGATATTTTAACGTTTAGGCGTATCCTATGACTACTTAGTCAGAAATGTTTCAATGGAAATTCACACTTGTTAGGTGCAAAACATACACTCAACTTTTAAAGAAAGGATATATGCACACAGAAAAATAAATACTCCAATACTATGTCAGGATTAATCAGACCAAATGTAATAATTTGTGGCTTGGCCTCGGAGAGGGATTTGGTGTTCGGCACTTTGGCAACCCCAATCAGTCCAACAAGTCCTGGAATGACTGATCTCTGTCCGGGGACCGCCGTGAGACTAGCGACTTCGTTTTCGTAGTTGTCATCCGTCATTTCTGAGACTTGCTCCTTCCGATTGTGTTCTATCGTCTTGGTTTATTAGCGGAGTGTCGGCTGACAGACAATCAAGTTGTGATTAAGCAGTGCCGAAGTATTGATAGTCATTGCCCGGTGTTGATGCCGAGCAATAGTTAGATTAGTTTAATCAATTGTTTCATTCAATGTAAATTTTTAAAGTTTTAAATTTGTAAATTTTATCCTTTTTGATGGCCTCTCACTTTCAGAGACCACTGTAAGATTCATTATCCTGCGCGGATTTGTTGACGCTTGTGAATGCGATGAGCAAACAACATAGTCCACGGGCCAGCGCATATTTGCTTATCGCATTCGCAGGCGTCAGCAGATTTGCGTATCACATGCATGCGAGATGGTTTCATATCCATTTGCAAGCGCAAATTTGTTGACTGCATTCGCGAGCGTCAGCAGATTTGCATATCACATGCTCGTGAATGAGCATGAGTATGGTGTCTGGCGAGTTCTTTCAAGTCAGTCGTCAACAGGTCGTCGCGTTTTATTAACTGAAATCGTATGTGATTTACTCCGCTGCACGTTCTTTCAAAATTTCTCATAACATTTATTTCATAATTCATTGTATTTAATAAATATAGAAAGCAATAAATTTTGTAACGGCTAAAGTATTCATTTTTATTGAAATATTACAATTAATAGTAATTAACACGCTCGGTACTGAACTACCCAAAAAGCAACGTGCAATATTGAATAATGAAATATTAATTGAATTAAACTCAAATTATTTTGAAAGATTGCTGTTGGGGAAAAATAAGTGACAGGACGAGGTCAGGACAAAGGAGTTCTGACGCAAACACTTGGAAAGGCCATCTGTAGTGATTGGAGGAGTTTCAATAAGTCCGTGAAGGACTTGTAGTAATCTAGGAGCTATGGCTCTAAAAGCAGCGCTGACACAGGCACACAGCATCAACTCAATTCAACAAGGAGTAACCATTCAGTCACCTTCCTCATCGCGACACTCGTTTTTTCTTCGCATGAAAAATAATTAAAGGGAAAAATTTCTTTTGTATTTAACACCCGGGAAACAAGATTCTAAAACTGTTTTAATGTGTAGTGATTTTATTTCAATATCTTTTGAACATAATTTAACTAATTGCGGTGTAATGCGGTATGCAAATGCTTAGAACAAAACGGTTAACCCCTTAAATTATAGGAACGATAAAATCATTGTATCATTTAAACCCCACAAAATTTGTCAAATTTTACCCATTCCAACCATAATATTAATTAAAAATTGTTTTGTTTGTTGGTAATTAACGCGTGCCTGTCCTATTCTTTCGATTTATTTCCCCCTTAATTACGCCTAATAATTATAAACATACATTGCTTTCAATTGAAAACTTAATCGAATCTACAAAAAAAAAATAAACAATTTCGAATTTTAAAAATAACCGAAATGAGTGTGCATTATCACCACCGCATGTTCACACATAGATGGCACTTCTATTTCCATATGGTACGAGCGAGGTTATTGCGTTTGCCTCGAACATGTTTTCAGGGAACAGTTTCCCATAAACCGCTTCGTAGAGAAGACGGCATTCGATCAAGTGCCAACAGGGATCTGGTGAAGTGATTTGTGTGCTTGTGGTGATCATTTGAGAAATATGTTTGGATGGTTGGCGAGGGAGACGTGCTAATAAAACGTGAGTAAATTCATATTAGTTTCTCTAAGGACTATATTTTTTTTCTTTTTTTTGTGAATGAGTTTAAGGAACCGTCGCCTATTCAAAAGGCGGCTATACCAATTGCTTTCAGTGGTAAAGATATATTAGCACGAGCGAAAAACGGTACTGGGAAAACCGGTACTTATTGCATTCCCGTAATCGAGCAAATCGACCCATTTGTGATGTTATCCAAGCTCGTGTCATCGTATCATCGAGAGTGTGACTTCTGCTTGCGGGACTCAGCAGGCGTAAATCGGACACGTTAGAACGTGGAGTGTAGTTTAGGACGAACGGGGGCAGTGTAAGTGGCAGTCAGCTAAACTGTGTTTTGTCTCATTTTCTTCGACGCTCTTTGTATCACCTGTCCTGCTTTCGTTGACTGCAAGAAAATTCCTTTTCGAACTAAAAAGAAAAGGGACTGTTTGGTGGATTGTTATTGATATGAAGTTCTGTGGAAAAATCTTTTGTTCATGTAAGCTTCAAGCCAGAGACAAAAACGCAATTTAGCAAAGACTCGAGGCAACAGTTGGATAATTGGAGTTGTGCGAGTGTATAGGACAGTTAATGGTTGTTTTGTGCGTGTCCAGAGATTGCTCGGGTCAGTTAACGAATCTACGCGTGCGAATCCGCCAGCGACACAAATTATGTTTCGTAAGCGATTCGAAGGGACGACGAAGACAGGAAAGTGTGCAACATAGAGCAAATGGAAGCAGTGAAGACTTTGTGCATTTAGTATGGGTTTTACGACATTGAAAGGGGAGTATCGCTATTCGTTAGTGGTTATTGGATTTATTAGAAACGCCAAGGTGATGCTCGTCGTAAGCCGCGACAATAAAGCGTGTATTACTGTTGTTTATCCCGATCTGCTACGCCGATCTCGAACTGAATTAATGAAAACATTGAATCGAACTTCCTAAACGTGCTTAAAATAAATTTGAGCTTAACCGACAGTTTATCGGCTTTCTTTATATTGTTTCTTCATGAAATGTTAGTGTTCACGCTTGTGCTCAATCTATAATTATGAAATAGTTTGATCACTCAACAATGAACAGGAAAATAAAGATTTAAATGGAGAGTAGGTTACTCTACTTCCCAGTAGATCTATATGAATACCTGAAAAGAAAATGTCTAAGTTCAATACTTGAAAAGCAGTGTTACACTACTTCCAAGAAAAGACTTAGTTGGTTTTATTTGTATAGTTCAATGCCTGAACAGCAATATTACACTGCTTCCAAGCAAAGGACTTAGGAAGTTGTAAAGAGGAAAACAGGTTGCCTATATTCCACTTTGCAATTCCACTTTTCAGAGAGTCAATAAATAAAACCACAACTAGACAGCTTGAGTTCTGAAGATCAACTCTGTTTATTTCTAAAATAACAATTAAATTTATATCTAAATAATGTGAACTAAGCAATAACATTTTCTCATAGTAAATTTCAATATGTACATTTCATGCGTGTACAATTTTCTTGGTGTAAGCAAAAATATTTGACTTGAAAAGAACTTTAACGTGTAAGCAAATACTTTTGGACTTTTGAATTTTAGCATCTAGCGTTACAATTTCATGGACTTTTCGTCTGGCATCTAAAATTACAATTTTGTGAAGAATGTGAATTTGATTGTTTGGCATTTTTGCAAGTAGAAAATTAAATGAATGAATTGAATTAAACAAATTACATTAGAATTTATAATTAGACTTTGAAATTTAAAGTTTACAATATCAAAAATGATTTAATATTTGATTTAGCCTTAACAGTTGGTAATAGTATTTCCTGTGAAACTTTAGCCAGACTTAATTTGTGGAAAATAGACATTTATCAATCCACAATGGTTATTTCCGCTGAATCTTTTCGCAACTATGAACCGTTCTGAAAAATCTTCTGGCTGAGGGAATTGCTGGGATGTGTTCTAAAACGGCTGTAGCGCCATTAGATAGGATAAAAATCTTACTTCAAGCACATTCCTGTCATTACGAACATTTAGGGGTGTTTAGTGGTCTCAGGCACATAATATTGAAGGAATCATTTTGGCATTGTATAAAGGCAATGGAGCACAGATGATTAGGATATTTCCGTACGCAGCCACGCAGTTCACATCCTTTGAAATGTACAAGAAGTACTTATCGCAGTTTGAACTACATTTAAAAGTTTGTAGTACACGCGGATAAATTTATAGCAGGAGCTTGTGCAGGACTGACGGCTGTTACATTGGCATATCCGCTAGATACAATTCGGGCTCGTTTAGCATTTCAAGTAATGGGAGAACACAAATACACTGAAATTTTGCAGCGTGCTTCGGAAATGTTCCGCAATGAAGGCGGAATACGTGCACTTTACAGAGGGTTTTTTTTTTTCTACTTTAACAGGCATGGTCCCGTATGCCGGGCTGTCATTCTACTGTTTCGAGACGTTTAAATTTTTTTGCATGAAGTATTTGCCAAAGTACGCATGCAATAAATGCGAAAGGAATACTGGTGGCCTTGTATTACATATACCTGTAAGACTGGTATGTGGTGGCTTAGCTGGAGCTGTTGCGCAATCAATTTCATATCCCTTGGATGTTACTAGAAGAAGAATGCAACTCGCAATGATGAGCCCAGATACAACAAAATTTGGGATGGGAATGATGCAAACATTAACGTTAATTTACCGTGAAAACGGTATCGTTCGAGGATTATATCGAGGAATGTCAATTAACTATTTAAGAGCAATACCCATGGTAGCTGTTTCATTTTCCACATACGAAATACTTAAACAAGCTCTAAAATTGGATACAGGGATGAAAATTTAATTTTATATTGGCCTAAAACATTTCAATCATTAAAAGTTCATACATTTGAAGCAAAAAGTGCATCGTCTTAATGCGTTATTCTCTAAGTTGTAAATAAGCCAATCGATAATATTTTGCAATTCAACGCGACGTGTGGAATTGCTGGCTAAGAAGATCACGGAACTTGGTTATTGTTGTTACTATATCCATGCCAACATGGCGCAGGCGCATAGAAATCGTGTTCTCCATGAGTTTCGACAGGGGCTATGCAGAAATCTAGTCTGCTCTGATCTTTTTACACTTGGTATTGATGTATAGGCTGTGAATGTTGCTAGTAATTGCGATTTTTCACGTATGGCTGAGACTTACTCACATCGTATTGGCCGTTCAGGGCGTTTCGTACCTTCGGGTATTGCCATCAATCTAATCGCATATGAGGTTCGTTTCGATTTGCATCGCATTGAAAAGGAATTAGCCCTGAGATTAAACCAATTCCAAATGTGGTCGATCCTTCGCTTACGTTGCCAACTCGTTACCAAGTTTGCAAAGCGGTAACGGAAACGACATGAGCAATTCATCAATCAATGAAGAAGGGAACGTGAGCAAGTGGAAGAACGTGGGGAAGAACGATGTCTGTGAAATAGTTAAATGCTACAAGTGTGTTAGTCCGTGCGGGAATGCGCGAGTGCCTGATTTATGTGTGAATGTATTCGCGTTTTGGATTTATAGTACTTTATGAAGGAACAAATTGTGAATGAAACGGCGTGAATGAAAATTTTGATTTTTAATACTTATGCGAGTCGAATGATAAATTATGAAAGGGATTGTAGGGGATTGATTACCAAAGTGTTTTTAAGAGTATTGGGAGGAGAAAAGAAAATTAACATCATGAAAAGAGCTAAAGTTGGTCGCGTTAGCTTTAATGAGGAATAGAGGAAGGAGTTAGATAAACCTGTAAATAGTGCAGAACAGTTTGGCCCAATATATGGGGCCTAGAATGATTTGGCAAAACGAACTCAGGCTCTGATTTCTAGAGTCCAAATAGTAATAAAATTGAATTTAATAGGGATAAAGAAAGAGCGCACTTGAATAAAATGGTGTAAATAATAGACGAGTGGGAGCAGACGAGACCAAAATGTATGAAATAGGCAAATGCAAATGCACAGAATACTTTTTTTTTTTTAAATGAACGTTTGCATGCAATCCAGTATGGATGAAAATAAGCTCATTTCGCGTCCATTACTTTATAGGTCTTTGTTCGATACTTCAAGTTCAATATGCGTTATTTCAGGTTTGTGGCAGAGACAACTTTTACCATCCTGTGGATGCACAGCGGAAAAAAAAGAAGGAAAAAAAAGGAAAAACTTCACCTATTGCTACTTTTTCTACGACAGTGCCTGTAAAAAAATGATAGCAGCTGCCAATATCGCCATGAGCCATCAGCATTAGGTCCCGAAGTGTGGTGCAACAGGTGGTTGGAAGGCGAGGTGAAGATCGTCATCGTACGGAGCGGCACATGTTGATTGGGAAACGGCGGGACCGTAATCCCTGTTTCTGGGAAACCACACCGTTTGTATGCAAAAAGGCGCATTGTGTATTCAAACATAGTTCAACAAGGAGTGATAAATCAACTGAAAAGTTAGATCCAGAAGAATTAGTCAAATCACTCAATCCATATATTGACCAACGGATTGCATATAAACGAAATATTAAACATTAAAAGCAGTAGAAGAAGTAGCAGCGAGCCTTACCACGTTCGAAGACCATACGGTTCTGATATTCAAGGAAGTCTATATGTATTTACACTTTGATAGCTAAATTTTTAGATGATTTTATACACCCTTAAGATCTATTCTATGTCTTAATACTCGTGTGTTAATATTTGATATATGAACGCGATTCTTCACTGCCAAAAATTCCAGGACTTGCTTACCTCCAAATCGTCAACGAGCGCTCGTCGTCGAGGGAAAGGTACTGTAAGTACCCTCTTAACATTTTTATAATTATATATTTATTTAATTAAAAAAAAAAAAAAATATATCAAATATATATAAAAATTAATATTTATTCCACATAGCAAATTATATTGAATATATATAAAAATTAATATTTATTCCACATAGCAAATTATATTGAATATATATAAAAATTAATATTTATTCCACATAGCAAATTATATTGAATATATATAAAAATTTAATTTATTGAATGATAAAAATGAAAATGTAATAGGACGACAATCGTCCTCCCAATGCATCCGTCTATTTAGAAAAAAAAAAAAGGAAGAATCGTCGTATAAAATCGTTTTTTTTTAGAAAAAAAAAAAAAAAAGGAAGAATCGTCGTATAAAATCGTTTTTTTTAGGAAATAATGATTAATTTCGTATAAATCCATGTAAAAATTTTTGAAACATAATGTATGAAGGGTGAAAGAGTGGCATCTACCAGAGCTAACCACAATAATTATAATAATACAGGAAATTGGAGTAAAATGAATATTCTTCTAATGTTAATCTTCTTTTAATATCAATTTCCCTCTTTCGATGGTTTAATGCCTTTCAATATGGTGTTGTAAATTGCTGTGCTGATTGCCATAGAAAAATCATACTGTGGAGATATATCAATTTCCTTACATTGGCGTTGTTCGAATAAAAACAAAATGATGAATTAAACTGGAAGAATCGGTCTTTTCCCTTCCGGTCTTTTCCAATCGGGTATAGGACCCGGTACGGTGGCAGGCTTCCACCCCAAAATATGAGCCAGCCGCCGGGTACAGAGTAATTTCTTCTTTTGTTTCAGGAGACTTTATGGGTTGAGTGGCCCAAGCCAAGTGCCTTTTTATGGCATAAAGTTATGCAATTCAATTGTATAATTCTATGACATAAATTGGTCACCGGGGTACTCCCCTTCTGATGGGAAAGTTCATATAATTCAAGTTGTATGAGTTTTCCACTCAGAAGAGGAATACCTGGCCACTTCAACAGTTTAACATTGGATTTATTCCGGTTGGGTGGGCATGAAGGGGCTCCACCACCACCCGGTTGCCCCTCTTTCATTTGTGGGCCCGGAATGTATGTGGGTAAGGACGAGGTCACCCCCAAATTAGTCTTTCTTGTCAGGTTGCACTTGTTCTCGCAACAAGTCGTAATTCCTTCGTGGAGGTTATCTACAGATTTGCGACTTCGGTCGTCCTCTTGATCTCTGCAAGCAATTCGTGAATGCGAAATGTTTTGTAGTGAGTCCTCGTGCCGGGGAAACGAACCCGCCCCACGACACCGCAATGCTAGCCTGCCAGCGCATTCACGCGTCTCCGGACGAGGGCATTCTCGGCAGGAATCAACACCTTCCTCTGCCGAGGCAGCAGAACATCGCTGCGGTCCTTCACGGACATATTGAACATCCTTATTCACTACAGACTGCAGCGATGGTCTGCTGCCCCGGCAGAAGAAGATGGAGGTATCTGCCGAGAATGCCCTCGTCTGGAGACGCGTGAATGCGCTGGCAGGCTAGCATTGCGGTGTCGTGGGGCGGGTTCGTTTCCCCAGCACGAGGACCCACTACAAAAAAAATTTCGCATTCACGAATTGGTCGATAGCTCAAAAGGCGACCGAAGTCCTAAGAATTGTAGATAACCTCACCGAGGGAGATGTAACTTGTTACGAGAACAAGTGGAACCTGAAAAGAAAGGCGAACTTGGGGTGACCTCGTCATTACCCAACGAAGTTCATGGCCCACAAATGAAAGAGGGGCAACCGGGTGGTGGTGGAGCCCCTTCATACCCACCCAGCCGGAATAAATCCATAGATAGCTTGTTGAAGTGGCCAGGTATTCCTCTTCTGAGTGGAAAACTCATACAACTTGAATTGTATGAACCTTCCCATCAGAAGGGGAGTACCCCGGTGACCAATTTATGTCATAGAACTATACAATCGGATTGCATAAATCTATGCCATAAAAAGGCACTCTGCTTGGGCCACTCAACCCAAAACGTCACCTGAAACAAAAGAAGGACTAATGAGTACCCGACGGCTGGCTCATGTTTTGAGGTGGGAGCCTGCCACCGTACCGGATCCTATACCCGGTCAGATCCGACGGAATGGAAAGACCAGTTTTACCAATTAACAATTCATTTTATTTGAATTAAAATTTTGATTCGCAAATAAAGCATGACAATAAACATTGACAATTAATAATAGGGAAAATTAAGCAAATGGAATTTTCCAGGTTTTGAAATAGTTTACTCAGTTTCTTGTAAGGTTCATACAATGGGTTTGTACTCTTCAAACGGATTTGATATGGTATGATTTTTTTATTGAACCGAGAAAGGCTGCTGTTTTATTTCAATTTTAAGTTGCACCGTTTTCTTGCCTCTTTATTTTTTTTGTTTTTGAAAACCCCATAAGAATGTTATTGTATACCCCCCTCTATAAAAATGGGTATCTCTCATACCAATTCATGGATATTTAATGAATTAAATTTTAAAAATTTAATAAAACAAATATATAAAACAAAGAAATTAAAAGGGTACTTACATAACCTGTTCCGACGACGAGCGCTCGTTGACGAAGTGGCGTGAGTAAGTCCTGGAATTGTTTTTGTTTGGTTATTTTTTTCTCTAATAAAAATCGATATCTTCAAATATATCTCATATAGATTAAGGGCAATCCACTTTCACTTTTTTTTTGACTTTCTATTCCAAATCAATGTTTTTATTTTAAAGGACGGGTTGGCATCTTAATTGACACAATAAACTGTTGTAAACTATTTCAAATTTCGTTAAAATAGCTCTAGATAAATATTGTAGACTTGCAGTTCGATTGGTATCCATAGGAAGCAATTGTCCAATAATTTAGCATAAATAACTTTCATTTGCATTAAATACTTCACTGTTCAAAACATATCCTATCACAATTCATAAATCAATGAACTGGTACATCCATCTAGTGCTCATTATTAGAAAAATCATGCGCACTGTGTGCAAATCATGTTTATATCGATTTTTCTAGCATAATAAAATTCCTGCAGAAATTGTAGTATCACTAATCAGATTTACTACAGCATTCATTTATTTGAGTATTATTCCTAGTATCTTCCTCAAGATTATCTAATTTAGTTGACGTCTTTGCGATTTCTAGTTTTAATTCTTCGATTTGTTTTCGAAGTTGCCTTGCTTTGTTGCGAGATATTTGTAATTCCTGTTTCAGATGAACAATTGTGTCATTTTCTAACACCGCATCGCCTAAATTGTTCCGAATGAAATCAACAGCAATTTCAGGTTTGGGATCTGGTTGCATGAAAGTTCCACTATTGCCTTGCAAAGCATTTCCATTACATGCATACGTTCCAAATATTTTCTCTACTCATCTCGTTCCGTCTGCAAGCACATTCCTACCGCACGTATGTGTCTATTTTTTGTTGTGATCTAGCGTGATCTGTTTTTATTGCCGTCCCCGCTTCGGATTTCGAGCTAACACTCGTACACCAAGTATGCACTCACTGACAAATAGAACTCGTTTGACGAGAAACTCGGCAACTGCGCTTGCCCGCCGTTATTTTCCAATCGTCCGCACTCTGCTGCGAAATCGTACCAAACTAAATCGAATTGGAGCACAAGCGTGTGTAAACACCTCGCATTTATTTACACTAATCTTAATCGAGTCGTTCCTTGTTATCGTTAATTTAGAACTGTACTCCCAACTAGCATTACCCAAAGACCGCAAATGGTATTAATCAACTGCAATAAGAACCGTAGATTCATCTCTAGATTGCTAACGGAAAACTCGCGCAACTCAATGGAGTAGCCAACGAAACGCCGTTTCTTAAGTGAAGAGGTTAAAAATCACTCAGGGCTTTTAAATAAATCAATTTAAGCTCTCAAAATCTTTTCAGTAGCTAATTTGCAATAGGGGGCACGAGGGAAAAGGTCAAGATAAATTGCACACTGCAAGCAAACCACGTTCACCCTCCGTCTTACAACCTATGCATGCATTTCATTTCAAACGCAGCTAAATAATGAACTTTCTTTTAATTTTCACCACTTTCACTTTCCATCCGTAAGTTTAAGCACTTCTCCTAACATTCACGGTCCTAGCTAACTTCAATCCACTTTCCAAATTCCAGCAAATATCGGATATTATTTTGCGGCGGATCAATCCAAACTCCCCGACGCGCTTGCTGTGACGATCTTAAGCAGACTCCCCCTTCGACGATTTTCGATCGATGATCCGTACTATCGTGGATCCGCGATGGTGATAATGCACACTCGTTTCGGTTGTTTTTAAAATTTACGTCGTCTTTTGTAGATTCGATTAAGTTATCAATTGAAAGCAATTTTCGTTTATAATGATTAGGCGTAATTAAGTGGAAAAAAAAATCGGAAGAATTAGACAGGCACACGTTAATTACCGACAAACAAAACAATTTTTAATTAATATTATGGTTGGAATCGGTAAAATTTGACAAATTTTAAGGGGTTTAAATGATACAATGATTTTATCGTTCATATAATTTAAGGGGTTAACCGTTTCGTTCTAAGCATTTGTATACCGCGTTACACCGCAATTCGTTAAATTATATTCAAAAGATATTGTAATAAAATCACTACACATTAAAAATATTAAACAGTTTTAGAATTTTGTTTCCCGGGAGTTAAGTACAAAAGACATTTTCTTGACTTATTTTTCATGCGAAAAAAAAAGAGCGAGTGTTGCGATGGGTTGTTGAGTTTGTGCTGTGTGCCTGTGGCAGCGCTGGCTTTTAGAGCCCTACTCCTCAATTACTACACATCAATAAAATACAATTGCACTCTATGGGCATTCGATTTATCGCTCGTTCCATGTGGCGCGGATCAATTGCGGAACTTTGTATGGCGACTGCGTGTCAAGCAGTCTTCTACCTTGGATTAGCCCGATTATGGCAAGGGTACAGGTAAGCGTTTGATCAATTAAGACAATACTAACCGTTCCTAACTCAACTAGGGTTAGGTCCAATATTTGTATTTCTCGTTTTTTTTACAATTGCATGTTTCGTAGGAGAATGCGTAGCCTATGTGATAAAAATAAGCAATAAAGTTATGGGTGCTGAAAGGATGGTAAGAGTTATTTGTGCTGGAAAATGAGCTAATGAAAGGGATGACAGGCGAAATGCTCGATGTTCAATTCGCCTTTAATGAAAAACAACATAATTTAGCCTGCGCTGAAGCGAATGTATTGCAAATCATCACGTGCATTAATTTCACGATAGATTCCATTACCAGCGCTTGAATCATCAAGCATTTGCTTTGCATGCAGTCCTAGTTCGGTTTGGTCGTCTATCTGTATCCTTCCTAAAACCGGGCTAATCCGAGGAAGAAGGCTGTTTTCCCTGTCACGACCGCATTTTGTACAATGTGTGTCACGACACGACCAGGGTGAGATTCACCTTGTACTTCCTCCTTCGACGCAAGTTTTTCCCGCACAAGTTTTATGTGAACCATGCCAACACTGCTCCACACTATGAACAATTCCCACCTTTCGATTCGCCGGTGACAAATAATGCTTAGGTTAGCCGACGCCAGCCAGGGAAAATGAAGTTGCTAAATCTCGCGGCGGTTCCCGGTCACCCCGGCACTTGTTCAACCAATTGGGGTTGCCAGAGTGCAGAGTGCCAAATCTCTCTCCGGGATTATGCCGCAAATTATTGCAGGTTTAGACCCCCAGAACTCGTAAAATACAGAGAAAAAATTAAACAATATGTTCTGCAATCAACAAATCAGTTCGGCAAATGAGTAGTACCCTTTTCCAATGAAATGGAGAAATCCCGCCAAAAAATTACTTGTTGGCAAATATTGCGGCTTACTTCCTTGTTCAGCCTTAAAGTTACGGTGAAAAATATAAAAGGTGTGCGCTGATAAAAGCTTAAAGCGAATTAATTTAAGAAGTTAAGATTTTGAGCAAATTAAACTAATTGAATCTTTGGCCGTGTAGTGTCGTCAGACTAGCAGACAGTATAAAACGCCTGTTGAATCTTACCTCATATTGTTGCATTAATATTCATCCTTACCTTCCCCCTGAAAACTTAAATTATAATATAAATTATTGTAAATGCATCGATCCATCCATAAATTATATAAATGCATCGTTCCATCGATATCATCTACACATCCCTTTACTTACCTCAGCTCCAACTCAGCATTTCCGTTCTCGATTTTATCATCCACTTAAATTACATTCCCGTCCATTCATCGTATCCCATACATTGTATATACATTCTAATTTGTCATCACATTACGGCTAAAAAGTAATCGGAATTTTATTGCTGAATACATTTTTAGTCTTTGGAAAATACCATCATTAATCTTTATTGCTAAATTCTATTTTTACAATTCATTCCATAACAGTTCTTAGTATATCTTTTTTCAATGTTCAACCAAAAAATGTTCACACATTGTATTATTCCTTTACACTAATGTTATGGCATCCTTTTCACCTTAGCGTTCTATTTTTTTTTAATTAAGCCTTTGTATTTGTTTTATGACACTGTTCGCATCCTTAATCCTTTGTAATTATTTTATGATATTCTTCGCATCTTATATAAAGGGTGATTCATAACAAGTGTACACATCTGAATGGGCCTTAACTCTAATTTATCACCAACTTCAGGTCCATATATTGACAGATTATGACTGTTTGGTCTTTTGCAATTCTGACCATGGCGTCATACACACCAGCTGTACATGCCACACATCACGCGAAACAATCGATTTATTGAAGTCCAAGTTTGGAAATCGAATAATTTCACGAAATGGACCCATAAATTGGCCGGCGAGATCGTGTGATTTGACTCCTTGTGACTTCTTCCTTTGGGGATTTCTGAAGGAAAGTGTTTACGGTGATGCTGCCCAGACTACTGAAGCATTAAAAAACAATATTCGAACCAACATACGCCTAATAACGCCGGAAATGCGCGAAAATGTCATCGAAAATTACAATCATCGTTTGTAGTCTGTAAAGCAGCACGAGGTGCACATATGTCCGAAGTAATGTTTCATATTTAATTGTAAGGGACCAAATTTTCATAATAAATAATACATTACAGATCAATCTTCACAAAAACTATGTTTTTTTTTTCGACAAAAATGTGTACACTTGTTATGAATTACCCTATACAAGGATCACTAATCGTCACGGGGCCAGTCATATCCGCGTCGTCCGTCAAAACTAAATCCCATTTGTTATATCGTTTTTGTTTTATTTGTTTCGATAAAATTGATTAGAGAAACCTACCATTCCACTTTGCTTACATAAATTTAGAGAGCTAGATTGGTGACCGCGACGTACAGAACAATTCGTTTAAAGTTTCTATAATTTCTTCTTCTTTGTAGCACTACAGCCCCTCTCGAGCCTTCAGAGTATCTCATTTTCATGACCATATTGATTTTTTCGGAAGTTGGTTTGGTCATTATCATGCTCCCGTGTGCCTGGTCAGCTATGATATGATCTGATTAAATCAGTACATATCACCACTGAGTGAACACTCGTAGTCTGTCCGAAAAATCTCCTGAACTAAATCACGTTGCTCCCAACGAGATTTGAACCTGGGACCTTCGGCTTATGCGTTCACTATAATTTACTTTCAATCAAATATCAACGATGACACAGAAAAACGGTAAAGGAACTCAAGAGGGATGAACAGAATTCAACCTTGAAAGAACGGTATCCCAAATACCACTGTTTGACGACGAGATCCCGGAATTATGGATTAAAACTGTCGATTTAATTCTTTCAGTGGCTAATATTAATTCAGAGCAAAAACAATTTTGCACAGTCATTGGACATCGTAGTCGTGTTCGAAAAAAATTGAGTGACATGATTATATGTCCTGACGAGGTTCAACCCTACAGTAAGCTCAAAGAGGCTCTCATCGCACGATTAGGAGCAACAGAAGATCGCAAGACGCAGCAACTTTTGGAACAAAAACAGATGGGTGATCGCAAGCCGCCAACATACTTGCGCCATTTACCTTATCATAGGAGGCCAATTTTTCCCCGAAAGTGCATATCGCGCAATTTTCGACAGTCGACTACCTGCTTAACGATAGCTATTGCTGCATCACACAAAGACATCGAGCTTGACAAGCTAGCTGAGTTAGCAGACAATATTGTTAATGCTTTGAATTTATCGACACTAAATATTTCAGAATTGTCTGTCTGTAGCAATACAACCGAAGACTTAATAAACTTGAAATTTTCCCAGCTAAGTACGAGTATGACAATGAAAAATGAAATAGCAGAACTGTGCAGAGAGCAACGACTCGTCATTTTAACGTAATCGGTCATATCGCGCACGATCTCCAAGTCCTTTTCAACACACGCGTTCGCGATCTCGACCTAGAGCGCATATGACTAACGCCTCCGCAAGCGGAACGTGCTATTTTCCCTGGCGCTTTGGTGATTTGGCTTGGAAATGCGAAAAATCATGCAATTTTACAAAAAACTAGCTTTGAGGCCGTTGATTACTGCCAGTGACCGATTTTCTATCAACACGCGCCACCTTTTCATCACAGATTTCTCTGAGACTGGGGCTGACCTTTGTGAGTACCCAAGATCGAAAATACACGATAAGGTCACTAAAACAAGGTACGAGCTAGCAGCTGCAGTCGGATCACGCATATCTACATATCGTACAACAGCAATCAAATTGAACATAGGCTTTGGGAGAAAATTCACGTGGCAGTTAATTATAGCTGATGTTGCGAAACCAATCATAGGCGCCGATTTTATATACCACTACTGTCTTTTGATTGATTTACGAAAACAAAAGCTGGTAGAACAAAAAACAGGTGCAACTTATCATGGTCAAGTGCGTAGGACCAACGTCCCATCGATAAAAGTTATTACAGGATCAACTGTTTACCATGACCTCCTTAAAGCGTTTCCTGAAATCACACGGCCCGACGGCAGAGCTCCAAAAGTCAAAGCCGAATACCAGACACCACATACATACAACTCCAGGCCCTCTAGAATCATCAAAGTCTCTCCATATAACACCAGAACAACGAACAGCAGCAAGAAGGGAATTTAAAGCCATGGTACAGCTTGGTATTGCTCGGCCATCCTCAAACAGTTGGGGTGCACCGTTACACATGGTTCCCAAGAAGCAGAGAGAGGAATGGCGGCCATGTGGTGACTATCACCGGCTTAACGCCCGAAGCATTCCAGATAAATATCCGGTGCCGCACTTGCACGATTTTGCTCAAAAACTTCGTGGTATGAAATTATTTTCGAAAATCCACATGTTGTGGGCATATCAGCAAATCTCAATAGCCGAGGGACATTCGAAAAACTACAATAATCACTCCTTTCGGATTATATGAATTCATATACATGAATTTTGGTCTTCTAAACGCCTCATCATCATGGCAGCAGATTATTGACGAAGTTCTTCGCGGATTAGACATTGTTTTCGTATACCAAGATAATCTCCTCGTTGCCTCCGAAAGCGAAAATCAACACAATAAACATATGGAAACTTTATTTCAACGACTACAACAATATGGATTAGTAATTAATCCGGTAAAATCATTGTTAGGACAATCTCAGGTGCCATTTCTTGGATTTCTTATTATAAGCGCAGGGTTTCAGCCCCTTCCTGATAGAGTCAACGCTATTCAATAGATAAAGCAGTCAGAAAAACTACGCCAGTTTTTGGGGTGATCAATTTTTACAGAATTTGCTTACCCAATACTGCGCATTGGCAAGCACCTTTGAACAGTCTTCTAAAAGGAAATATCAAAGGTAAAGACAAGATTATATGAACCATTCAAGGATTTGCAAAATTAAAAGAAAATCTAGCCGAAGCAACATTAGTGAAATAACCTATAGAAGAAGCCGTCCTCGCGCTTGCATGCTATGCGTCTGATACCTCTATCGGAGCGGTGCTTCAACAGAAAATGAAAAGCCAATGTGAACCACTAGGATTTTTCTCGAGAAACTAACTGCAGCAGAAACCAGATACAGCACTTTCGATCGAGAACTATTGTCTATTTACACCGCAGTCAAACATTGCAAATACATGCTTGAAGCCAGAGTTTTCACCATATTCACGGATCACAAGCCGCTGATTTTCGCGTTTAATCAGAGACTGGAAATGGCATCTCCCAGACAAGCACGTCATCTCAGTTATATCAGCGAATTTTCAACGGATATAAGATACATTGCAGGTGAGAAAAATTGTGTGGCCGATATACTCTCAAGAATATTCCCAAGAACTTTCGTTGGACTATGAAGCTCTCGCAAAATCACAATCTAACGATGAAGAAATGAAGCGTTACTTACAGCCTGGATCTTCACTTCAACTTAAGAAAATTAAAGTACCAAATACAAATACAGTGCTATATTGCGACGTTTCTACAGCAACCATTAGACCTTTTGTTACTCAACCTTTTCGTTTCAACGCATTCAACGTGTTGCACCAGTTATCGCATCCCGGGATAAGAGCTACAGCAAGACTAGCAAGTCAGCGTTTTGTGTGGCCATCTATGCGAGCTGATTGCCGATCATGGGTCCGAGCGTGCATACCATGTCAACGATCAAAAATACTCGGCATGTAGCGAATCCCATTAGCAGTTTTACAAAGCAAACAGGACGATTTAAACACGTGCATATTGACATCATCATGTCATACTCACAAGATAATCGATATTGTTTGACATGTATAGATAGAGTAACTCGATGCCCCGAGGCCTTTCCACTCCAAAACCAGGAAGCCGAAACAGTAGCGCAAGCGTTCTACAAGGGATGGGTTTGCAGGCTCGGCAGTTCTCTCAATATAACAACGTATCAGAGACGTCAATTCGAATCGGAATTATTCACATCACTTTCACAATCGCATAAGAACAACAGGATCTTACCTTCAAGCAAATTGTATGGTTAAACGTTTCCACTGTCAGCTAAAAGCAGCTTTAAGATGGCGACAGGTAATTGGACAGACATCCTGGACACCGTGCTCATGGACATCCGAGCAGCTTGGAAAGAAGATATGGACCTGACATCTGCAAAAATGGTATATGGTGAATCTATATGTTTACCCTTTGAGTTCATGGAAGAAACAACCGAAGATATTGATAGCAATGGAAATTTCATTACAAGATTAAAACGACATTTCCAACAACTTGTTACGTTAAAAATGTTACGCTACACCAAGCGATTCCGGTTGGGGTGTAATGATTCCCACTATTCTCACTAAATAAGTTGCATAAACTCAATTAAATCATTCATTCATAATACAAATACTCAAATTGTATTTCGTCTCATATTCCAATCCCATGGTAAGGTCATAAATTACTATCACGAGCCATTGCATTGGAATATGAAAACAAAACATGTCGCAAAGACTAATGTGACGACGAACGTATGTAACATGAAACCTACCTCATTACTCAACGTTCAATTTCTTTCACTTTCACTTTTCTTCCGCATTCGATTTGCCATGTGCATGCTAGCGACCTAGTAATGCACTTGAGACGACGAAATTTATGACCTAGAAAATAGGTCATAAATTGCATTGCGATGAAGAGTGTGGTAAATGGGAATGCGAGGTGTTGATGACCACACAAGTTGAACGTTAAGTAATGAGGGCGTGAGAAATAGATTTACAAACAATGAGTAGAACTAGTATAAAAGAAAAAGAATGTATTGATTCGGGATCAGTAAATTCTGACCCGTCCGATAATAAAGAGTTCGGCCGAAGTATATCTTAGGCTGGTATTTATTAACAGACGAATACAAGATTTTATTGATCAAAAATACTTTGGCTGGTTTATTCGGCCGAACTTAGATTCTCTTGCTGCATAGAAGTTGTTACTTCGGTGCATAGTCGAATTTGGCCAGATAACAATCAGGCTAGACGACAAATTAGGTAAATACAAATTGAATTAAATTAAATCCTAGAAGAACTAACACGATATGGCGATCCTGCAAACTTTAGGCAAAAATGGAAGCGTTGTTCGACGCAACTGGATTGGAGGCATTGAACAAGAGGTTCAGTGAATTGCTGGCGCAGGCGGAGGATGACTTACGAAGAAAGCGTGTAGAATATCAACCTGAGTCAACAAGTACGGTTGAAGCACCTGCATACACTCCAGCCCCAATCAGTGAACTAGGACCAAAGAAGTTAACAATAGAAGAATATTTGCAGCGACAAAAGCGATCAACACCGATAGTCAGCGCGGTACAGCAGCGTAAGAAGAAACATCGTGCAGGAAGCAAGGCAAAATTAAGGGGAGAACGGAAAGAGCTTCATCGTTTGATATCAATCTCGGAAGGAGAAGTACAGAAGAGTTTATTCAGGAAGTTAAATTCGTTAAGTGGAAAAAAGAAATTGTAACATGGGTACTGTTCGACAACTAATATCACAGATTCGTTTGTAGTAGAGTATAAGCAAAGTATAATAACGTCAATTATTTTTTGTATAATTTTAACTGTACTGTATGCATATCATGTAAAAAATAGAAAATAAGGTAGAAGTAGAATAAATAGAAACATAAATGTTTAATATCTGAAAGCAATCGTCTTCCTAATGCAGCGTTTAGAACAAATAGTGCAAGAATTAGAACAACTTTTGGCAAATATAAAAAAATGTAGAAATCGTCCCTATACAGAGGAGACAATAAATTTGAAATCGACAATAATTGAAAATTTAAGGAAAGAAGCAAGACAATTATTTAGCAGTGAAATAGAAGAAGAAACATTGGAATTAAAAGAGAAATTCGTAAAGTTAATATCTTTGTTATCGGAAAATCTAGATAGTATGAGAGAGCAGAATAGAGCAAAAATGGCAGAATTTAATTTAGAGATTTGTTTAAAAACAATTCCTGTCTTTGAAGGATGTTTCAAATCACTACAGCAATTTTTGAAGCTAGTAGAAATATTTTACAAGACATTATCTACAGAAGGAAAAGAAGCCCTAATTGATTTTGTGTACAATATAAAACTATCAACTAGTGTACAGACCTCTATAGTAAGTTCAGGAATTCCAAAGACATTTGAGGAATTAGCGGCAAAATTACAAGCCAAATACAAGAGCCCAAACACCATCCCTCATATACACACCACTTTGAGTGGGTTGACCCAGCGAAAATTTAGTGTATCTTCTTATAAGGATAAAATATCAGAGCTGGTAGATGAATTAAATAGCCTGCAAATATCTAACCTTGGTGCAAGTGCCACTCAAGATCAAAAGAACATGATCGTGAAAATGAACGATTCCTATGCCCTAACAGTATTTAAGAATGGCCTTAATGATCAATTAAGGAGCACAATCTTTGCGGCAAGACCAAAGAATTTTTCAGATGCCACAGATTTAGCTCTGGAGGTTGAGAAGACTGAAGCAAGTCAGGTTAATAGTGTATTTTATTATAAGAAAAATAGAAATAATCAGAATCAGGGTGATAGGAAAAATAGAAATAATGATAATAGGAGAAATAATTATAGGAATAGAAATAATGATAATAGGAATGGTAATACAGACAATAGCAGGGGGCGTAATTATAATAATAACAATAATAGTAGCAATAATGAATATAATAGGAACAATTATAGAAGAAGAGGTAACGATAGGAATAATCAAAACAATACATACAATAGGGATAGTAATAGTAATACTAGAGGTAATAGACGCAATAATGATAGAAACAGGAATAATATAAATGTAGTACAGGAACAGGAAAACTGCCAGGACTCCGGAACGGAGTAAAGATTCCTTCCGGACAGAAGATATACAAAATTTCGGATAATTGTGCGAACTACATTAGTGTATTTTGCAAAAATGCCTCACAGAACTTGAGATTTTTAATAGACACAGGAGCAGATGTTTCCTTGTGTAAATGCGAAAAAATTAACAAAAATGAGCTATTTTGGTCGGATGATAAATGCAAATTAACGGGGATTACAAGTGAAACAATTACGTCTTATGGATCAATAGATCTTGAGATGAAATTGAATGATGAAGACATCATTCAAGGAAAATTTTATATTGTGGGTAAAAAATTTCCTATCAATACTGATGGAATTATAGGTAGAGATTTGTTGGAGAAGTTCTTGTGCAAGATAGATTATGAGACCTACACAATATCTTTTCTAGTAAATGACAAAGAAGTAGTACTACCTATGCATTACAAACAAAGCAAAATTGCGCAGATTACATTACCTGCCAGAACCGAAACTATTTTTCCGATTAACTTGGAGACTAAGGAAGACATGGCAATCCTAAATAAGGAGATAATGGAAGGTATATTTGTAGGAAGCATCATTATACCATCCAAAGGGATCAAACATATAAAAATTTTGAATTCAAGAGATTCCGAAGTCATAATTGATAGTATTGAGGATCTTATTGATACTGTACCTTTACGCAATTATGATGTGAGAGCATTGAATAAACGCAAAAGTACTCACACTACACGACTCAATACACTTCTGAATTCTATCAATATATCTTCATATGATCCCAAAGCTAGAGATAGTCTTCTGGAAATTATAAAAGAATATCAGGATGTTTTTCAATTGGATGATGAGAAACTGGGTGTTAACAATTTTTACACTCAAAGTTTGAATGTAACCGATAATATACCTGTTTACACAAAAAATTATCGACTTCCTAATTCTCAGTGCGATGAGATCAAAAAACAAGTCCAAGATCTTTTAACAAATAAGATAATTGAGCCATCCGTAAGCCCTTATAACTCACCGTTACTTTTGGTACCAAAAAAGAGTGGTGGTACTGAAAAGAAATGGCGTTTAGTTGTAGATTTTCGAAGACTTAATACTAAAATAGTCAACGATAAATTTCCATTATTTAGACTAGATGTCTTAGATAAACTGGGCAGAGCCAAATATTTTTCGACTCTGGACATGACTAGTTCATTCCATCAAATAGAACTAGAGAAAGAGTCAAGACCACTTACAGCATTTTCAGATAATAATGGTCACTATCAGTTTAAGAGATTACCTTTTGGTTTAAAAATCTCTTCAAACAGTTTCCAAAGGATGCTCACAATCGCACTTTGCGGACTTGATTTCGAAGCTTTTCTTTATGTTGATGATATAATTGTTTTCGGATGTAGTATTAATCACCACAACGAAAATCTGAGAAAAGTCTTCAAAAGATTGAAGAAGTTTAATCTTAAACTTAATCCTGATAAATGTCAGTTTTTAAAGACAGAAGTCGTCTACTTAGGTCATCTCATTACCAAAGATGGCGTAAAAACGGATCCTTCCAAGTACCAAGTAATCAAAGATTACCCAATCCCGAAAAATGCGGATGAAGTTCGTAGATTTGTAGCATTCTGCAATTATTATAGGCGTTTTATTCCGAACTTTGCGAGCATCGCAAAACCACTCAATTCGCTTCTTAAGAAGAATGCAGATTTTATATGGAATGAAACATGCCAGAATGCATTCAAGTCATTAAAATCAAAATTGATGAAACCACCAATATTGCAGTATCCGGACTTCGATAAACCATTTATCTTGACGACAGATGCATCTAATTATGCATTAGGAGCAGTCTTGTCTCAAGGAGAAATCGGTTCTGACCTACCCATTTCCTATGCAAGTAAATCATTGAATAAATGTGAACTCAATAAACCGATAATCGAGAAGGAGTTACTTGCAATACACTGGGGTATAAATTTTTTCAGACCATACTTATATGGCAGAAAATTTATTGTGGTAACAGACCACCGCCCACTAGTTTCACTGTTTACACACAAAAACCCATACTCAAGGCTCACACGAATCAGATTAGATTTATCCGACTATGATTTTGAGATTATTTACAAAAAAGGCAAAATCAATACGAATGCTGATGCTTTATCTCGCATTGAATTAAACACTGATATTTTACGAAGCATGATTCCTCCAGAAATAGACGAATCAGTAAAGAAAACTTTAGCTATTACAAGGGGTATGAATACGAAGCAACAAGATACATGTGCACAAGAAAGCAAAGTAACCGATGCCAATATCCAATCGAAGCCTGATCAACTTCACATTTGGAATTGCACATCGTTAAATGACGTCAAAAAAGTTACAAAGCTTAGATTTAAAATACCGCGGATAAATGAATTAAGAAATCCTACACTAGAAATCGTACGTACGTCTGATGAAATAATGGTATATGTTCGTAACGATAAATTTTCCAGAGAATCAGTTCCTGATGAAAAGAAGTTATCATCATTTATCTATAAATCAAAGAGCAATAATCCTAAAAGAAATCTAGATTTCATTATGGAGAAACTCATTGATGTTTTGCGCAAAATAAAAATAAATGAGCTCGCGTTATCAAGCAGTGATAACTTATTTGATAGTGTACACATTGAGGATTTCAAGAAGATATATAATGAGTTGCAACTAAATAATAATAAAACGCGTTTGAGGACTAATATCTTAATATACACCCCGGCTAAGAAAATTTTGAATAAAGATACCCAAAACAAACTAATAAAAGAATACCACAGCTCACCACATGGAGGTCATCTAGGAGTTAGAAAAACTTTACTAAAATTAAAACAAAGATATTGTTGGAAGAATATGAGCGTTATGGTCAAGAAATTTGTAAATAATTGTGAGATTTGTGCTACTAGCAAGTTATATAGGCACACTAAAGAAAAATTTGTACATACGAGTACACCATCAACAACTTTCGAGACAATTCAAATTGACACAGTTGGTCCATTGAGACTATCTAATCACTTTCGTTATATTCTCACAATGCAATGTGAATTATCGAAATTTGTTGTTGCCATCCCAATTGAATCAAAGGATGCGAGGACTATAGCGGCAACCTTAGTGAAAGATTTTATTCTAAAATATGGTCAATTTAAAACTTTAAAATCAGATAGAGGTACTGAATTTTTAAATGAGCTAATGAAGGAGGTTCGTAACTTGTTACAAATAGAACAGATATTTTCAACACCGTATCACCATGAAATTTTAGGCGTAGTTGAAAGAAACCACAGGGTTCTCAATGAACTCTTACTCTCATTCACTGAAGATTCGGAATGGGATACTTGGCTTCCGTATTATACTTTCGCTTATAATACATCTCCTAATGTAGATACTGGTTATACACCATACGAATTAGTTTTCGGAAAATTGGCTTATTTACCAAATGATAAAAAATTGTCTACAAAAGCATACAATCTTGACAACTTTGCCAATGAATTAAAACTAAGATTGAAAACAACAATAGATAAAACAAAAGAAATAATAGAGAAAGTTAAAAAGAAAAGATTAGAAAAGCAAATAGATATTAATGCATTAAACATTGAAATAGGTGATAAGGTATTAATTAAGAATAATAATTGTAAGAAAAATCAAAAACCATATATGGGTCCTTTTATAGTAAAAGATAAGAAAGGTGTAAACTCCATAATCGATGTCAATGGAGTATTAAAAGAATTACATAACAATCAGCTAAGATTATATAAATGTTTGTAATAAGATTATGCAACTTCATTGTTTCGCTTAATATGAATATACGCTCAACAACAAAAACGCGGAGGGTGTAATGATTCCCACTATTCCCACTAAATAAGTTGCATAAACTCAATTAAATCATTCATTCATAATACAAATACTCAAATTGTATTTCGTCTCATATTCCAATCCCATGGTAAGGTCATAAATTACTATCACGAGCCATTGCATTGGAATATGAAAACAAAACATGTCGCAAAGACTAATGTGACGACGAACGTATGTAACATGAAACCTACCTCATTACTCAACGTTCAATTTCTTTCACTTTCACTTTTCTTCCGCATTCGATTTGCCATGTGCATGCTAGCGACCTAGTAATGCACTTGAGACGACGAAATTTATGACCTAGAAAATAGGTCATAAATTGCATTGCGATGAAGAGTGTGGTAAATGGGAATGCGAGGTGTTGATGACCACACAAGTTGAACGTTAAGTAATGAGGGCGTGAGAAATAGATTTACAAACAATGAGTAGAATTAGTATAAAAGAAAAAGAATGTATTGATTCGGGATCAGTAAATTCTGACCCGTCCGATAATAAAGAGTTCGGCCAAAGTATATCTTAGGCTGGTATTTATTAACAGACGAATACAAGATTTTATTGATCAAAAATACTTTGGCTGGTTTATTCGGCCGAACTTAGATTCTCTTGCTGCATAGAAGTTGTTACTTCGGTGCATAGTCGAATTTGGCCAGATAACAATCAGGCTAGACGACAAATTAAGTAAATACAAATTGAATTAAATTAAATCCTAGAAGAACTAACACGATAGGGGGCCTTCGGGGTCCCGGCTAGTCCGTGAAGACGGAGTAGGAAAGCGCCACTCGCCAACCCTAGTATTGCCCCCAGGAGCCAATTCGCGAGCTAAAATAACCGCTGATGGCCTTGACTCGGCTCGTCGAGCCGCATATCACCACTTACACTGAAGGAAAAAAACACCAACTACTCAAATTTGGGATCCCCGACAGAGAGGGTTCCTTTAAAGAATATCGACTGAGCAAATTGAAATGCCCGACGGGAAGGATTCTTATGCACTCCAGGCGTAATCTGCGCCTTCCGCCAACACTGTGCGCTTCACGCGCGAATACAATGGTTGAAACACTTTCACAAAACACGAAAATTTCGTATAATTGATAATTCAAAGATAGTCGCAAGTATCATGCAATGTTATCATTTATAAATTGAAATTCTTTGCCTATTTGCCCAAATACATTGATTGGTGGGACTTTTTCTTTCTTTTGATTAACCTTGACAGACGGACCAGCAGACAAAACTTTTGGTTTTTTCTCCCTATTTTTAATTTTTAAGATTTAGCAATACAATGTTCAGAAGTTTTGTTACCTGTATCCTCTTCAATACTCAAAGAATCGTCTAATCCAGCTAGCGCTGCATAATAGTCCGTGCTGTCGTTTGCTCCGCCTGCGCTGAGGACATCCTCTTGATCAGGTTCTTGTTGCGGTTTGTTAGATTTCTTTTCTTCGGTCGCTTTTGACTTTACTTCTTTTACTTTATTGCTAGTTTCCTTTGCTTTGTTGGACGTCAATTTTCCAACGAGTTTTTCTAGCGATTGGATTCGAAGTCTAAATTCTTCGTTTTCTTTCTCAACCTTCTCAGCTTTCTCTTTAGACTTTGATTGATTGCTCGATCTCGACGAATGATAAAATTTTCGGCTTTTCTTCGTTTCTATCGAATCTTCGTTCAAGTTTTTTCGCCCGTCATCGTTGGCGATGGACACAATCGTTCTGATTGATGGCTGCAGCCATCGGGCTCCTCCATCTCGTTGCTTTTGCAGCGAGATTAGAGGAAATGTTCATAAGCCGGGACTTCTTCCGAATGTATTTCCGCTTTTTGATATTTCTTCGGGAAAGAAATTTCAGGTATTCGATAAATGTTCGAATAATTCGACGGAGATGGTTTTCAATTAGAAAAATTAGTTTCAACTGACTTTTGTGAAAAATTATTAATTTTTAAAATAAATGATAGGAGCGATTGAAAACACGTCTACACGCAACGATGCAATGCACATACTTTATCGAATATATAGATCTGTATGTCTGAACTCTTTTCAAAAGGAATTAAGCTTTGTTTTTTTTTTGTAGCGAATGCCCATTTACGCACAGAGTGTGGGACTCCCATGTACGCACGAAGACGGCTAGACTATCCACAAAACACCTCCCCTGTCAACCTGTGAACCCAGCCTGGAATGAATGAATTGCTAACTTAATCCGCGTCTTTTCTTTCCAGCAAAACCGTCTCCTTTCAGCAGGATAATGTCGGCGAAAGGTGAGTATGCCGCCGAGAGGGTAAGGTTCCAGTAATCCGCGAATGGTTGGTTTCGCGTTGCGGTCGGTACGCTGCGGCAAAGATTGCATTTTTCCTTAGAGTAGATTTTTTTCTGTTTGAATTCGAGTAGGTTATTTCGGGCACTGCGTCGATAATATTCGAGGGCGTGTATTTTGTCAGCGGTTGTCTTTGTTCCATTTCCTCGGAATGGAGTCACGTAATTTGAAGTAAAGTCGTAAGTTGTTCGATGCGTTTTAAATCGGGCATTTAAGACCCGCCACCGAAACTCCTCTCCGAACTAGCTAGCTAGCCCGCAGCCACCTCGGAGTAGACTAAGAGTGTCCGGACTTGTCGACATGATGGGTACAGTCCGTTGTCACGTTTCAAGACTTCACGTCTAGAATCGATGAGAAGTCGGTTGAGATTTCCTTCGGAAAATCTCGAACGGGCGTACGAGACGTATAAAATCATTACAGTTTAATCTAGTAAAACAACAAACAAAGCAGTATCGAAGGGGTGACCAACTTCTCTCGTCGGGAGTAGCCACTCTTGATCACCACAAAGCTGCTCGACTGCTAATGTTTATTACAACGCTTCCGGGGCGATACGATTGTATCTCTATATATCAGTGAAAATCATGACACGATCGATTATGCTATAAAGAATATATTCATGTAAAATAAATTTCTTCTCTATAAGTTGGCAATTACTTGAAGTTGAATTTTTTCTTCTGTATATTTTTAATACAAGCTAATCAACGTTTTTCTATTTCAGCACACGAAGATATCTGGAGTTCGCCTGAAATTGCTATGTAACTTTTACCTGCTGGCTGTGGTTAAAAGGCTTATGGATATGTTTTAAATATAATCAATTTGTAAATTAAAGCTTATAATAATTATTGTGCTGTTTCTTACTCTTCCCTTCCTTCCTGTTCAAAAATAAAAGATTAAATAGGAATGTATCCATTTTTATATTTTTGATGCTGAGCATTGGTTTCTCCTGTTCAGTATAAAAGGTACAGTGAACAATATTAGTTTAATTGTCCAGAGCGTTTTTATTATACTACCCTATTAAATGAATACTAAGTTACCAGAATATAAATAATTTAAACTATTTATCTACCGCATAAAGTCGGGTTAAGAAATTGAGGTGATACATACATCGTCTATTGGGAAAGCGACACAATGCATATAAATTGATATGTCGCAGTCAAACGGGCGTAAACTAAACTATGGCCTTTCTATGCTTTACTGGCGTTTTATTTACCATATAATCTGTCAGATAAAGAAATGCAACATAACTAAGTGCTCAATGTATAGAGGTATAAGATAATATAGAAGCTCATAACCATCAACCATGTCCAAAATTAATGTATACTGGAAAAAAATTAATGCATCGCGAAATTTAATTATTTTCTAATACGTTCAGTTTCAGGAAATTCGGCTTGAAATATTTGTACGTTTTTATTATTTATATCTATTCTTCTTCAAATGTTCGTATCAAATAATTTAAGAGCAAACATTTATTACCAGAATATTTTTTACATAAGTATTATATTCATTGTGTTTTATTCACACTATCTGTTGTTTGACTTCCTGATTTAAATGTAAGGTATTGTAGTGAAAGGTAGGTATGAATATGTCCGTGAAGGGCTGCAGCGATGGTCTGCTGCCTCGGGGAAAGAGGATGGTGATATCAGCCGATATTGGCCTTGTCTGGGGACATGTGAATGCGCTGGCAGGCTAGCGTTGCGATGTCGTGGGGCGGGTTCATTTCTACCTTTCACTACAAAATAGGGCGCCATTTTGTAGTGATCAGTAGTTATAAATATGTCCGTGAAGGACCGCAGCGAATGTCTGCTGCCTCGGCGAAAGGGGATGGTAATAGCCGAGATTGGCCTTGTCTGAGGACGCGTGAATGCGCTGGTAGGCTAGCGTTGCGGTGTCGTGGGGCGGGTTCATTCCCCCAGCACAAGGACCCACTACAAAAGAATTTCGCATTCACGAATTCTTGGGTCTCAGAAGAAAGAACGACCGAAGTCGAAAAATGGAGGTAACTAACGAAGGGGAAATTCGATACGGTGTGGTTAGATGGACTAGTTTTCAAACTTCTTCAGGACAGGTTCCCCAGACACCTTGTCGCCATGATGTGCAATATGTTATATGGGAAATCATTTGTTGTAACTGATGGAAATCTGACAACAATGCGCGAATTCAAGGTCTTGAATGGTCTACACAAGGGAAGTGTTACTGCGCCTCTACTCTTCTCAATCTTCATTCGCAAACTATTAAACGGCTTTGATTTTAACGTCTCGCCAACGCGATCATTGGTAGCGTTTGCTGATGGTCTGATCATCTATACGGCAGACCGAAAAGCTACAATAGTTCAGAGCAATCTTCAAAAAATGTTCAATGATGAACAGCTCTACACCGACAATTGGCGAATGAAAACCATTGCGCAGAAATGCGGAACAATTTTGTTTCGGACAACGCTGCAGGGGGCCAGTTTAGACCTGAAACGTAATTGGAAGGATTTCCACATCATGGCTGGTGAGGGTAGTTCAGAACGGGTTCCACATAAATCCTGTGTTCGATACCTCGGTGTTTATCTCGATCAGTATCTGTACTATACTGAACATGTCAAAATCATGTTCAGTAAAGCACTAAAAGTAGTCATGGCTCTTCGGCGACTCTTTCATTCCAGATACATTGATCAAAAAGTCAGTTATTTGTTACAAGACCCTGGTTAGACCAGTTTTGACATATGGATGTCAGATCTGGTACAACCAGAGTGCTAGTACAATGGAAAGATTAAGAGTTTTCGAAAGGAAATGTTTTCGTGCATGTACTGGTTTGTACAGAAAGCCTGAGACGGATTGGAAGCACTATATATCGAATAGAAAAATTTATCAAACCGCTCAAGTGACAAGAGTCGATATCTTCATATTGAAACTTCTTCGGAATCATATCGCAAGATCTGTAACTGTGTGTGAAAACCCTTGGATTTCACAGCCGTTGCCTCACTACTTGCTTCGTTCCTCCAGAAGCATTCGTGTATTTGGACATGAATCGATATGTTTTTGATTCTGACGGCATCCCAATCATATATCACATATACAGATGGGCCACCGATAAGAAGATAAAATATCCTCCGAACCTGAGTTCACAAGACCAACAATTCCAATGGAGATACTCATTTGCTAGATTCCTTGGAGCTGGTCGAGCTGAGATGGAGTAATCTAGGTATTGGTGGCTGAATGACAATGTCTAAATTATTCGTGTTTATGTTCTGTTTTTGTGTTTTTTTTCTCGTTACTTAGTTTTTAGTTTCATCTCAGTATTGCTAAATCTAGTGTTGTTGTTTATTTGTATTATAAATTAGGTATAGGTTTCAATATAAGGTAAGGTTTTGTTTGATTGAACTTATTTAGAATTAGAGTGTAACATATTAGGTATAGGAAGTAAGTTCACTGTTGTGTTAGTAATATAAGAAATTTTTGAATAATGCCGGTTGGTTTTTCCTCCTTTTTCCAATTGAATCAGAAAATATGTAATAATCTTAATTAATTTAAATTTGCTAGTGTATTTTTTTCATAAAATGTGTTTAATTGATAACGTATAAATTTAGAGAGCCATTCGGACCATTAAGTTTTTCATAGTTTTATTGTTTGGAATTTGCGTTATGTTCTTTTAAAAATTTATAACCATTGGTATTAAATAAAGCGCTTTTGACTTTGAACGAAGGGGAAAATTGCTTGCTCAGCGAACAAGACGAAACGAATCGACTGACGACCACTCACTTAAATTTATATTTTACACATAAATTCATTTTAATACTCGTAGTTCTAATGTTTTTTTTCTATATATTTTTTTGTCTGTTTTAGCTGTCTGACTGCCAGACCCACATAAACACAGAAAATGTCCACCAGACGCACGCCAGATAGGCGGTGGTTGCGATCAGACGGAGGGCCCACGGCATTGTGCGTAATCTGTCGGCAGGCAAGGAACGTTTGTACAAACATTGCCGTGCGGACATCAATTCCATGAGGCCTGCGTGACTCAGCACTTACTGGTCAGCCGGACCTGCCCATTGTGCCGACAACCAGCAACGTCGGCAGATCAACCGTCCAGCCACCTGGAACTTTCAGCTGCTTAAGGGGCGGTGCCCAAACCGAAAGACCGCCGGGATCAGGTTTCACCAGCGGCTGACGAGCTCGACTTAGTGGCCAGAGCCCAAGCAGTGCCGCCTGCTGAAGAACAGAGACCAACTGTGGCTGTAGAGTCTTGCAGGACCTGGTAGCGTTAATGCAAGGGTTGACCACCCGGATATCCGTGCTCGAAAGCAAGCAGGAAAACCAATCCCAGCTCGTCCAAGAACGCCTCCGATGTGAGATTCGGACATAAATCCCTGGGATTTTCCGTTAGACCAGCGACGCGAGCCCGAGAGAAACCGGTCCGGCGCTGCAATGAAACCGATGGCTCCGGTGTACCCGCCCAGGCTGAGCCAAGCACCACCACCAACTCTGTCTCATTCGGATCAACGCAGTCTTCCACACGCTCCGTATCGGCTGAAGCCGACGCAGATTTCTAGCATCATTCAGGGCCTCTTGCCGGGTTGAGTGGCCTTCCACTCACGTGCCGATTTTAGAACATAGAGCTATGTGTCAGTGTACAACTGCCATCATTGAACATTTTTTGAAGATTGCTCTGAACTATTGTAGCTTTTCGGTCTGGCGTATAGATGATCAGATCATTAGCAAATGCTGCCGATGATCGCGTTGGCGAGACGTTAAAATGAAAGCCGTTCAATAGCTTGCGAATGAATATTGAGAAGAGCAGAGGTGCAGTAACTGTTCCCTGCTGTAGACCATTCAAGACCTTGACTTCACGCATTGTCAGATTTCCATCAAGTACAACAAACAATTTTCCGTATGACATATTGCACATCACGGGGATAAGGTTTCTGGGGAACTTGTCCTGAAGGAGTGTGATGAATCATGCGACGCCGTTGGCGACCACTACTAACACACTTTGCTGCTAGGTGGGTTGTCATTGCACGTTGGCTGCGACGACCGCACATCCCACGTCAATTTTGTCGTGGGATGTCAACAGGATTTGACAGCCACATGGGAGTGAAGTGTGGAGGTAGTGGCCGCCACCCGTGAAGAAGTCCCGGAGTGTGCCGACAGTTCGGTCAAATTCAACTCAACCAAATGATGTTGAGTATTGGCAATTCGAATGAGTATACTGACGTCATACACTATAATACACTTCCCATTTATTGCCCGAACCCAGTGTACAACTTGAATGTGGGTGAGAATATTCGTGGGCAGGCTAATCCAGACAAAACACCGAGCGCCGCTTCTAATACGGTATATGCAGCCAAAGCGGTGCCAACAAGCATCAAAAGGTTTAAAAATATCAGGAAGAAGAACTTTCCTAAAAATGGTCATCACAGATATCCATCGACTATTCAAAAGTAGTGGTAAATTTATCAGGAATTGGAATTGTTAAACTAACCGCGGGTATCCTCAATCAATCTATGCAGTATATAAATCCATGCAGAGAACGTGAACTAGATCTACAAGGATACAAAACACCACAAATAGAAAATTTGGGAGCTACACTGGACCAATTCGATACTATAGACTTCTCTGATAATGATCTACGCAAACGTGATGGATGTCCGTATTTGCCTAGATTAAAGTGCCTGCCATTAAACAACCGGATAATACGAATGGACGATTACTTGCATGTATCTATCCCCAATTTGGAGTCAGTAGTTCTTACTGGGAACAATATTCAAGAGTTGGGTGATTTGGAACCACTCACGCACCTCAAAAAGCTGGAATCATTGTGCTTGCTTGTAAACTCCGCATCTACAAAGCCATATTACAGTGAGTATGTTGCATACAAGTTAAATCCGATCCAATCTGAGGGACATATAAATTAAACAACGGTAAATGACGATGTTACATGCCAGTCTAACCAGAGACGCAGCAGAAAGTCTCCTGCAAGACTCCTATGCTTAATAATTCGTAAATAGTAGATAGAAGGAGGGTTGTAATAGAATAATCCAAACAATATTCGCTTTTGATATAACAGATGAATAATTGATTCAGCTTTTTTCGATTAAGTAACATTTCAATATAAGTTAAGGAAAAACAATTAGACTTATTCGTAAATCTGAACCCTATACAAATTAATATTAGGGGAAGGATTGTACAATTCAATCATGAAATCATTAGAATGATGTAACCGACCATCTTGAAATTGTTGGTTTTTTTAGCATAATGCTCATGAGATTGAAATTTTTCCCATTTATTAGATAAAAATTTTGAACTTATTTTTGCAGGGTAACTTCTCAAGATCTTGCGAAAATTACTCAGTAATTAAAATGTATGAATTGTATGTTAATCAGCAGAGTAAGGTTAAGCGTGATTAATCTTTTTTGAGAAAAGATTAACTCATTTACTCCTCAAGCCAATTTAGTGCATCTTGCCTTGGGTACTAAGAACTAATTTTACATTTACAGAAAAATTCTGAACGGACATTTACGGCATTTGAAAATGTAAAAATACTATGATATAACTCTTGGCCAATATTACGAAGCGCGATAAATTGAATTTCTTGGTATATGAAAAATGTAATTTAAAAAGAAACCCCGGTACATTTCGAACCCCCGCAGTCTTGGTCGGTGCATTAAATGGTTTAAACGGGGAGGAATATAAATTATGTATGCGCTTTACAGATGAGTTTTACCTCATGTTACACAAAACCAATGCAGTTCCAAATATTCTACTTTTTTGTAATGAAATTATAGTTACTAGTGTGGGAGAGAAGGAATTGATCATAAAGAGCTTTAAAGGTCATAAAAAAAAGTTATGAGCCAAAAGTTTTCAATTAAATTTAGTATTAGTGCACGGATATATCAGTATCGCTCTTATGAATCCGTTATTGAATTTCATCTTTAATAAATTTCTCGTAAGAATCTAAGTTTAAATCGGCTGTTGATAAATACTCCTAAGTAGAAACATGTATTAAATAAAAAAAAAAATAATAAATATTTCGCCCTTAATTCAGAGAAATATAATCTATTTAGCGTATATCTAGGTAGATATTTTGGGGAAGAATAATATTACCTCTAAAAATCACGAAATAAAATAACAAATTGAATTGCTAATTAAAAACACGACTTTCCTTTCCAGTGGTTCTTCCTTTCAGCGGGAAATAAAGTGCAGGGTAGGTATGCCGTCGCGAGGGTAGGGTTTGAGAAAATCCGCCGAGGTCGGTTTCGCGTCGCCCGTGGTATGCGGTACCTTTGTTGTTTTGCTTTTTTTTATTAGCGTAGCGTTCGTCGGGTTGAGTTAACGTTGTATATTTTTCGGTACCGCGTCGGAAATTCGGAAACGCGAAGTAAAGATTAGATCTATGCCCTTGGACTGGTTATAGGAAGAAATACGGAGTAACGTAAAGTAGGTTTCCTCTCCGTATGGTTTTGTTTTGTGACGCGTTTGAAAACGGGCATGTATTGGTGGCTAAAGATTGTAGATGAGCGTAATACATTCGGAGATCCGCGACCGAAATCCTCTCCGATCTAGCTGGCCGACAAGCAGCCACCGCGTGAATGGGTTACGGTACACGGATTGGTTGACCCGGTGGGTACCATCCGTTGGCACTACTCAGGCTTAACGCCTAGAACTGATGAGAGGTCGGTTCCGCGTGCGGACGTAGAAATAAAAATCATTACAGGAGTTTAAAAACTAGTCCATCTAACCACACCGTATCGAAGGCTTTCTCCATATCAATGAGACATGCTCCATCACATTCTCTGTTGTTTAGTTTCCAACAGATGTCTGAGGTTACTTTCGTTATCGCATGTATGGTCGAATTCCTGGCACAAAAATCAAATTGGCAATTCGGCATCAACTCAAATTTCAAACAATATCATCAACGCCTGCTTACTCAGGCCCGAAAGAAAAGCAATTAACGTACCTAAAGTCACAGTGGGAACTGTCAAAAGCTGTTCGATTGGTCTGAATGAACATTTCAATAAGTCTAGAATCCTAGTGTGCATTGTGACGTCATGCATCCGATTTCGGGCCTGTGTGAGGGGGCATTGACAATATGCAATAATTCCTAATAGTAACCTCAGGCAAATGACGGAGAACTACATTTGGAATACCATCAGTACCACATGATTTCTTGTTGTTTATCCTACGAAATATGAAACACAACTCTTCATAGCTGACAAAATAATCAATAAGATTCAAGCTCGGTATGAGATCAGATGTTAATGTTTCATTGAAATGAAAAATTGATTCATCGTTCAGGCTTGATTTGAAGTCGGAAACTTTTCCCACAACGACCTCTGAAAATATTTCTTTCCCTCTCTTAGGATTTGGTAGATGAACCAATTCAAAATGTGTTCCAAACAGGGTAAGTTTATGCAATCCCTCACAAATAATCGTGTTTCCATTTCTATCCGGAGTCGTACTATCAAATTCGATACCAGCCGAGAAGAGAAGATTTATCTCATCACTAGTGACTTCAAGATTCGATAACTTCACTCGTCGAGAATGTATACTGATGTTAGAGAATACCGGAATAAAATATAGGGCTCCTGGGATCCACTTTTATTACATAATTTTTTAAAAAAAGTTTAAACCTACGCATACGTATTAGGAGCAATTACTAAAGAATCCAAAGGAACCATAACTAGTATCGGAATTTCTAAATTTCTTCTATTCAAGATTTCAACCGCTACTATGGACCAGCTTCCGTGTGCTGTCGGCCAACTGTGGCATTAGCAAATGCTTATATTGCGTAATATATACTTTTTTCCGAATGAAAACCAACGAAACGCATTCCGTGCATGCTATAAATTTGCCTTTCACTGTCCACTGTACTCCTAAATTTTTCATGACGAGGGAATGAAGCACACGTTTTGCACCTTCAACTGATAGCCCAGCATTGAGAAGTAAACAAACTCCTATAAATTCACTTTGGAAAGCGATAAAAATTAAACGGGCATAAGAACTGAAATAATTTTCACTACACTAGAAGCGTTATTGTGTTCTCCGCGGACCATCTGAATTTTGCTATAGAAATCCGCCTCAAAACCGTACAAAACCTCGAATTTTCGCTGGCACCTCCATGTAAGTTAGCCAGCAAAGTTGGTCTACTAATGGTCATATGTGCGGTAGTAAGCACTGCTTCCATATAGCTTCCTATCTAAAGTCAGTTTTGGCTTTTATACATGCATCGTGAAAAGTAAGCGTAAAACAGGTCATATGGGCAAGAAGAGTGAGAGGCATTGAGGGAACTTGATGGTAAAAACACGCTAACATTTTTTAGGGTGAACGAGCGTAATGCACATACACAATGCATTTTGTTGATCATTTGGTCGGGGAAATTTTATACAAACGGCGGCGAACATTCCGAATTGAACATTCGGTGAAGAAGGTAGTCGTCATAAAAGGATTACCTTTCTTTAATTTGCGTGCAGAAATGGATGGGTGGACGCGAGAAGCTACGCGTTATTTAATAAATTTATAAAAGCAGAGAAATAAACAGTACGCATAATCTTCATAGGATAACATCATCGCAATCATAAAATACATTTTCATCCCAGTTTTTATTACCTCGTGCCTATTTCAAGGCAAAAATATCAATTTTAAACTTAAACGCTTATCTCTCTGTCCGCTTTTGTGTTGTCCACACGATGTTTAACCAGAGCTTATACAGAAACTACAGAAAGTGTACACCTATGTGTAGCATATTCGAAACCTCATAAAATGAGTTCTAGACATTGGTTTTTAAAAATGTTTTGTGTTTTGTAAAGGTTGTTTATCTATTTTCTTATAACAAAATAAAAAATTTGATGATTAAACATTGCACTAAAAATTCAACAACAAAATAACAAAAATTACTTCATTTTTTACGCGTCAAAAATAAGTATACAGCTTGCAGCACATCCTGTATTTGATATGTTTATCGGGAAAACCTCCGTTAGATTCAGTTTATAGTTCTTCAAAAATGCAAACTTGGTTGACGATAATTCAATAATTCGTTATTTTATTTACACCATAGAATGATCAAGTTTCTACATTTCTTAAAATGGGTAAGAAAAGTGCAATCGAAGCGCGAAAACTTATTGTAAAATTAAGAATGGAAGGAAAATCGTTACGGGAAATATCACAAGTGGTGTGTAGAAGCCATAACATCGTGAAAAAACATTTGGACAAATTCGAGAAGTTCAAAGACGTAAGTGATCGGCGTCGTTCCGGTAGGCCAAAAAAGTTGTCCGTATGTGATTAACGATTTATTGTGAGGAAAGTGCGAGAAAATCCAGCAGTGAGTGCAGTGAAAATCGCGGAAAACATGACAATAGATTCTCGGGTCAGTGTCAGTATTGTCCGCCGAATACTTAATATGAATGGGTTACATGGCAGGGCACCCTGTAAAAAAACCATACATTTCTGAAAAGAATCGGAAACTCCAGGTCCTTTATGCCAAATAGTATAAAAAAGAGCGTATGTCATTCTGGAAAAACGTACTTTTCAGTGATGAAAGTGAATTTGAAATATTTGGTTCCAAGAAATCGCCCAGAATATGGAGAAGTAAGAACGCCGAATTTGATCAGAAGAACATACACATACTCAAAAAAGTCTGCGTACATCTCATTAGTACAAACTGAATTATGTTGGAATCGTATGAATCAAAACTGACGATAGATACAAGCCATATGGCAGCAGCGCTTACTACCACACACATGACCATTAGTAGGCCGACTTTGCTGGCTAACTTACATGGCGTTATATGAAGAATTGTGGAGGTGCCAACGAAAATTCGAGGTTTTGTACGGTTTAGAGACAGATTTCTACAGTGAAATCCAGATGATCCGCGGAGAACACAATAGCGCTCCTAGTGAAGTGAAAATTATTTCAGTTCTTATACCCGTTTAGTTTTTATCGCCTTCCAAAGTGAATTGATAGGAGTTTGTTTACATCTCAACGCTGAGCTATCAGTGGAAGGTGCAAAACGTGTGCTTCATTTGCTCGTCTTGGAAAGTTTAGGAGCACAACGGGCTATACAAGGTGAATTTATAGCATGCACGGAATGCGTTCGGCACGTTTTTTATTCGGAAAATAGTATATATGACGAAATATAAGCATTTGCTAATGCCGCAGTTGGGTGACAGCTACCGGAAGCTTGTCCATAGTAGGCCGACTAATACATATGCGAATTGCTACCATATGGCTTGTATCTATCGTAAGTTTTGGTATGAATCAATAATGTGATCTTGATTTAATCATTTCGATAAAAGAGCCTAAACTGCAAGAAATGTATTGAAGCAGGTTTGTTTAAAAAATTCCCAAATTTATCGAACATATAGTAATTTCAATACTTGGAAGTATGTGAGCAGCCCCAAAAAAGTCTGCGTACACATCACAAAATTTGGGGATTCCCCGAAATGTGCAATGTTGATGCCTTCATTTTTTCATTGTTCTGCGTGACAGTACTTCAATGGAAAATTGTCTGTGTGTTTTGCGTGAATAAAAGACTATTCTTTAATATGGAAGTAAAAAATAAGGAAATCAGCGTTAGCGAGCGTAAAGTCATAGTAAAATTGCGTGAAAACGGGAAAAGTTTTCGTGAAACCGCAAAATTAGTTGGGAGAACCCATTCCTCAGTCCAAAGGGATGTTGCTAATTACAAAGAAAGCGGTTTGATTATTTCACGGCATCGGTCAGGACGTCCTCCCAAACTTACAGCACCTGAACGTAGGAGTATTATTAATGCTGTGAAACAAAATCCCCGATTAACCACGTTCCAAAATGCGCAGGATATAAGAAAGAAATACCATAAAACAATAAGCGATGAAACAGTGCACATAATTCTCAGAAATGGCGGTTACCATGGTCGAGTCGCACGTAAAAGCCGTTCGTATCGGAACGGAATCGCCGAAAGAGAGTGAAATTCGCCAAAAATTATGTAAATATGCGAAAAGAATTTTGGGAAAGCGTTCTTTTTTCGGACGAAAGTAAGTTTTGTATATTTGGGATAAAAGGACGCAAATTAGTATGGAGAAAACGCTCGGCAGAATTCAATAAAGAAAATTTAATTCCCACTGTAAAGCATCGTGGCGGCGGTGTGATGGTTTGGGGGTGTATGGCAGCCAGTGGAGTGGGGCAACTCGTTTTCATAGAATCTACAATGGATAAATACGGGTACCTTAATATTTAAAAAAATAATATTAAGCAAAGTGCCGAGAAATTGCGGCTGGGGAACGCATTTTTCTTTCATCACGATAATGACCCCAAACATAGAGCTGAAATAAATAGGCTTTGGTTGGCCTACAACGTCCCAAAACTCTTAGGTACACCTCAATCACCAGATTTAAACCCAATTGAGCATTTGTGGGATTTACTTGAAAGAAAAATTCGAGAGCATGACATAACTAGCAAAGAGTCATTAAAAAATGCTATTTTGAACGAGTGGAACAAAATAACGGCCGAAGAAACATCAAAACTTGTTCAATCCATGCAAAATAGGCTAAAGGAAGTCATTTATAGGAAAGACGATGCTACTAGGTATTAAGGTTCAAAATCTGAAAGCTAATATAGTGGTTTTCAAATAAAATGAATAATTTTTTTCAGGTGTACGCAGACTTTTTTGAAAGGATTTTCATGACTTTTTGGAAGAAACTTTTTTATTTTGGTTATTCTAAACAGCGAACGAGTGATCAGTTACATATTTATGTACCATATAGTTTAGGGAATATTGTTACATGTACAAATAATTACACGTACAAATAATTCTGCGAGCTACTGCCGCAATTGTTTTCATCATCGTTAAGAACGTCAACGAATGAATTTACTCGAACCCACGAGAACGCAACAAGCATGATCAACATCTGCAAGTGACGTCACTCCATTCATGAACTTGCTCGAACCTACCAGGTACCTCTCGGTAGAACATTCGCCCATGTACGAGAAATGGGTGAATAGGTAGAGACCCTATATAAAGGCGGGCTGAATGAATGGGGATCATCATTCATTCGACCGCGATAAGAACTGCGAAAGTGTGTGGGAAGTGTGTTTCATAATAGTGAAGTGATTTAGAAGACAATTGCGATAAGAAATTTATGGACAAGTGTTAGATTTTATTTTAATAGTGAAAATTAAAATTAGTGAAAGTGTTAAACTGATTATTGTGCATTTTCTTGAATTAAATAAACTCTTTTAACTTAAATTAAAAGACATTGCGTTTTCACTTTCCCGGAACGTTAAAATTATAGGCCGCGAACCAATAACACGCGACAATGGTGTCAGAAGTGGGATAGAAAAATTTTGAAAGTGAAAATTTGAACATTTTTATAGTGCACAATAGTAAAATTTAAAGAAACATTAAAAATGCCACGAAGCTTAAACTTAAAAATTAATGAATTGACCATATCGGAGCTCAAGGAGGAGTTGGAACAGCGGAATCTGGCCACACAAGTTACAAAGGCCATACTGATTGCACGCTTGCGTGACGCGATCGAGTCGGAAGGCGTGAATCTGGATTCGGGTGAGTTCTCAGATGCGAAAAAAGGCGCAGAAGGTGGAGAAGTGGACACACCAAAATCGAAGGAGCCAGAAAATGCGCTGATGCAAATGTTGATGCTAATGTCATCCAGTCTGACTGCGAAGCTAGATGAACAGTCATCCAATTTAACTGCGAAGCTCAATGAACAGTCATCGAATTTAACAGCGAAGTTAAATGAACAATCAACGAAGCTAAGCGAACAATCAGCGCAGCTAAATGAACAGACATCCAGTTTAGCTGCGAAGCTAAATGAACAATCAGTGAAGCTGGACCAACAAGCGATCGAAATCAAGGCAGACATCACACAGAAGCTGGAGAAACAGTCAACCGAAATAAAAGCGGAGCTCGGTCATCTGAACAAACAAATTAAAGGCGTCGAGGAAAAGGTTGACCAGGTCGAGGAAAAGGTTAACCAGGTCGAGGAGAGAATTAACCATGAGATCAGCCAGGTCGAGGGGAGAATAAACCATGATATCAGCCAGGAATTGGAAGCAGCAAAGGCACTAGTAACCGCCTCACCAGCCCCAATTATAACCGCAGCGCAAAGCTCGTTTAGAAATGTGCAAGCACCAATATTCGATGGGCAAACGGTCTGGACTATTTACAAAATCCAGTTTGAAGCAGCCGCTAGGATAAATCACTGGAATGAGCAGGAACGAGCAACTGCGTTAATTCTTGCTCTAAGAGGTCCAGCTGCCGAGCTTTTGCAGACTATCCCCGTTGAGCTGCATTCAAACCCGGCTGCTATAATGAATGCGCTGGACATGCGTTATAGAGACGATCATCTGAGGCAGATTTACCGGGCACAGCTACGACATCGGATGCAGAAGTCTGGTGAAACCTTGCAGCAGCTAGCACAAGACATTGAGCGACTGGCACTTTTGGCTTACCCAGCGTACGACTCAGAACATCGAGATGACGTAGCAGCACAAGCATTCATCAGCGCCTTGAAGGACAAGGAATTGCAACAAGCCGTGCGGTTAGCTCAAAAGCAAACAGTCAAGGATGCATTGGTTTATAGTTTAAATTTTGAGGCAGCCAAAAATGTGACCCGTACCACTGCCCGGGCTCGTGAGGTAGTGGCGATAATTGCAGGTGTGAGCGCGTGGGGATTGAGCGAGAGCTGCAGGTGAATGGTGCGCCTAGATGCTGGAATTGCGGGGAAAAAGGGCACCTGCAAAGAGACTGCAAGAAGGGGAGAAGACCGAGCTATTGTCCAGGGTGGTGGAGATCCAGACCGTGTCAGGAGCCTAGAATGGATCATCAAACTGCAAGGGCCAACTTCGGGGGGCGAACGTTGGCTAGGAGTATCGACATACCCAGCACCGTGCCAAGGCAACATCGTGGAGAAGCAGACAGATGCCTTCCTGGTCAAGTTGATGAAGAACATCGCACCCTAACAAACGACACTTGTGCAACCCGCTCGACGATCCGACCAGACCTAGTGGGGCCCCAACTGCTTCACAAGGGCAGAGTTCATGGAACTGCTGACGCCCTATCTCGTCATCCATGTCCAGCTAACTGCAAGCATTGCCGGCGGGTTGAGGAAAAGGAACCGCTCGTTGATCTGCGAGTAATAACGGCCGAATTCGATGAAGGTTGGCCATCGGAGGAGATTCGAAATGCCCAGCTAGCCGATGAAGACATTGGACCATTGCTCGTATGGAAGGAGACGACTGGGCGACCTGAGTGGAAGGACGTTTCAACGCATGGCGCAACCCTGAAAAGCTATTGGGCACAATGGAACTCCCTTCAGGTGGAGGGTGGTGTACTCAAGCGGAAATGGGAAACGGCGGATGGCAGCTCCTATAGGATGCAAACTATACTACCCAAAAGCCGAATCCACGATGTGGTAAAGGAAATGCATGAAGGATCCTCGGGAGGCCATCTTGGTGTTAACAAGACCTTAGCGAAATTGCGGGAAAGATTCTACTGGCTCCACGCTCGAGAAGACGTAGAGGACTGGTGTCGCAGATGCACAATTTGCGCTTCCGTCAAAGGCCCAAAGCAACGACTGAGAGGACAAATGCAAACCTATAACGTCGGGGTACCGTTTGAAAGGATTGCTGTTGACATCGCAGGTCCTTTTCCTGAATCTGAATGGGGAAATCGATACACGCTGGTTGTAGCCGATTATTTCAGCAAATGGCCCGAGGTCTACCCCATTCCCAACCAGGAAGCAACTACTGTAGCCGAACAGCTAGTGTTAAATTGGGTCAGCAGGTACGGCGTGCCTTGTGAACTACATTCGGATCAAGGCCGAAACTTTGAGTCACTAGTTTTTGGCGAAATGTGCGAGCAGCTGGGAATACGGAAAACGAGGACAACACCGCTGCATCCCCAATCCGATGGAATGGTCGAACGTTTCAACGGCACGCTCAATAAACACCTTGCCAAGATGGTTGACGAGAACCAAAGGGACTGGGACCGACATATCCCACTATTTTTAATGGCGTATAGAGCCGCTGAACATGCGTCGACGGGCCAAGCCCCAGCCAAAGTCATTTTTGGAAAGACTATTCGTTTGCCAGCTGATATAAAGTTCGGAACACCCCCTGAGAAACCCCAAACGATCTCGGAGTACGCAAGTGATCTAAGACAACGGTTGAACCAGATACATCGGACAGTGCGAAAACACCTCGAATCGGCTACTGACCGCATGAAGACCAGGTATGATCTAAAGGCTAATTCTACTGGCTTCCAGCAAGATGACTTGGTGTGGCTTTATAACCCGCAACGGCGAAAGGGTAGGTCTCCAAAGTTGCAACATAATTGGGAGGGACCATACCGAGTTACAAAGCGAATCAACGACGTCGTATACCGAATACAGGAACATCGTAAGCCGAGAGCTAAAATGAAAATCGTGCATCTGGAGCGTCTTGCCCCATATTACACCCAGGGAGAATTGACTACAAATAGCGACACATCTTTTCGGGGCGAAAAGAACTGAGGTGGGGGCAGTGTTACATGTACAAATAATTACATGTACAAATAATTCTGCGAGCTACTGTCGCAATTGTTTTCATCATCATTAAGAACGTCAACGAATGAATTTACTCGAACCCAACAAGCATGATCAACATCTGCAAGTGACGTCACTCCATTCATGAACTTGCTCGAACGTACCAGGTACCTCTCGGTAGAACATTCGCCCATGTACGAGAAATGGGTGAATAGGTAGAGACCCTATATAAAGGCGAGCTGAATGAATGGGGAGAATCATTCATTCGACCGCGATAAGAACTGCGAAAGTGTGTGGGAAGTGTGTTTCGTAATAGTGAAGTGATTTAGAAGACAATTGCGATAAGAAATTTATGGACAAGTGTTAGATTTTATTTTAATAGTGAAAATTAAAATTATTGAAAGTGTTAAACTGATTATTGTGCATTTTCTTGAATTAAATAAACTCTTTTAACTTAAATTAAAAGACATTGCGTTTTCACTTTCCCGGAACGTTAAAATTATAGGCCGCGAACCAATAACACGCGACAATATAATAAAGAAAAGATTTTAAGTTATAAACAAATGGCAAAGGTTTTTATATTGATATATTTGCTACGACCAGCAAGTGTACGCAGACTTTTTTGAGTATGTGTAAGTTCAACCATAAAGCATGGTGGTGGTTCGGTTTTGGTCTGGGGGTGTATGGCGGCATCAGGCGTTGGGAATCTGGTCTTTATTGACACTACGATGAATAAAAATGATTACTTGGACATTTTGAAAGAAAATTTACTACCTAGTGTTGCAAAAGTAGGGTTAAATACATCATGGGTTTTCCAGCAGGACGACCCAAAGCACAAGTCAAAGCTAGTGCAGGAATGGTTATTGTATCGAACACCTAAGCAGCTGGATCATCCGCAATCCGCAGACCTTAACCCCATCGAGCATTTGTGGGATTATCTCGATACACAAATCGGAAAACGGAATATAACAAGAAAAGAGTCGTTGAATTTCATTTTAATCGAAGAATGGCAGAAAATTCCAGTCAGTTTGACTAATTAACTGATTGAGTCAATGCCAAGACGACTAGAAGCTGTTTTGAAGGCGAAAGGAAAGCAGACTAAGTACTAATTTGCAGATGTTTTCTTTATTTGTTTTCTGTACACCTATTTTCGACGCGTAAAAAATGAAATATTTTTTGTTATTTTGTTGTTAGATTTTTAGTACAATGTTTTATCATTAAATTTCTTATTTTGTTATAAGAAAATAGATAAACCTTTTCAAAACACAAAACTTTTTTTAAAATCCGACGTCTGGAACTCATTTTATGAGGTTTTAAATATGCTTCACATAGGTGTACACTTTCTTTTGACGCTCACAGTAGGTTGCGATGTCTAGACAAGAAAAGTATCGAGCGGTGGTTAAAAACAATTATGCGGGTCAACGGGACTTTCCTGGCATCGACCCTATGCGTCGGGGAGCAGACTTTATGTGCAAATCGGTTCGTATTAATTCTTAATAATTTATTTGTTAAGAAAATGGCCTTCATGCGAAATCTGGGGGTGCCGGCGCTTTCCTGGCATCGGTCCTACGCGTTAAAGACGAAGACTCTAGGAGGAAATTCCAATTCGCTGGAGCCCTAGCGGGGCCATGCAAGATCCGCGGCACAAACATTTTAACACTTTCTTCCAGAGCTTATATAAGCTCTGCTTTCTTCTAATTTTTGAATCTCACAATCAGTTGTTTCCCACATTCCTTTTAGTACAACCCTGAGACCCCATTCGATCTTGCTCGTATTTCGAATGAAGCAAATTTTAAGCTGAAAATGAACTTTCTTCAGTTTGTTTCCGCGTCGATTTTTACTAAGTAAAACGAACGGATTTGCACATCTTCCGTGAGGACAGACTGCCATCTCTGCGGCTTCAAGGCTGAGCTACAATCAACATAACCAGACATAAAGCAAATGTCAAAAAAGTTGAACCCGAATATTTTATAGGGCATTGAGTACATTTGACATAAGGCTGACATACGCAACATGAAAAGTTGAAATCGAACCAACTTTTTATGTTAGTATGACAAATACATTGTTTACTTTAAGTGACAATGATAATTGTTGTTCGCCATTTGAAAGGGTGAGTAAAATTTTATCCAGCTGTAGGAATTATGCAGAAAACAGGTGCTCTCACCTGTTAAGCACAATTCGACTCTGGTATTGAAATTTGAATTAATATTTCTTCTTCCCCGTTGAAGACTTTCATCAACAAAATTATAACGCATTGTCGAAAACATAAAAATTCAAAATCATCCATTTTCTTCAATTACTTTTGCCGCAATGACACTTTTTCGCATCTGTCAAGATCACATAAGCGCGAATCGTATGTAGGCGAACTATGTGCGCGCTACGTCACTTGACGTTCCATATTTTGTGTTATGTTGGTTGTAGCCTTTGAGGAACAAGATAAAACCGGAGTGGACATCCATGTGCACACGTTGTCGCAACTACCCCTGCGACCGCCTGCCTAACTACGTGTCTTTTTGCACCTACCCCTGCGACCGTGATTCAAAAGCTAGTTAAGGGGAACCCAATGGGTTGTCACAAGATAGTAAACAAACGCTTATGCACTCGTAAATATGGTTTTATTGCAAATAACACTTCACAGAACAAGAAAATAGCATTGAATACAAATAAAGCATTATGGCCACTTAGGATAGAACACACTGTCGTATCGATAACCCATCGTTTTCTAGCAATAACGCACATTACACTTTTAATTGAGTTCCTTGCTCCGATTTACAATGTCACTCCTTAAAATGTTGTTATCCCTAAACCAGGTGTAATATTGCTTTCACTACAGTCAATATGTACCTCCGGACACGTTCTCGAACCGAAAAAACGACTAAATTCCGAATCGTATCTCACGCGCCAGGTAAATTTCGCGTCCATGTTTAGTCGTCAAATTGACAATCTGGCTCTCGAGAGGAGAAATTGTGGAAATTATTGGAAATGAAATGACAATCATGCTCAGAAGGTGGTCGTATCATTTTCTATGGAGCTTATATGAGCATAGCCTCTCCATTTGTTCCGTTCCTCAAAGGTTGTAGCACAGCGGTAGAGGCGGACTGTCACTGTCAATTAGATTTGAGCAAATAATATAGGGCTGGATCTTTGAGGAACGGAACAAATGGAGAGGCTATGCTCATATAATCTCCATAGAAAATGATACGACCATTGAGTAATTAAATAATACTGGAGTGGACAACCACGTGACAATATGGTTGCAACAACCCCTGCGACCACTTTTCGTACTGCTACGCTCTTGGTTACAACCTTAGAGAGAGCCAAATTGCACAAGCAAACATGGTTGCTGCTCAATGTAAACAAATTTTCATACAATACCAAAAATTTGCTTTCTATTCGAAAAACCTTCAGCATTGTATGAAAAACATGTAAAACATTAATATATTAACTACTCACTTGTGAAAGGAAACACGTACAGATCCTTTTCCACTATGATTTTTTCACGAAGGCGCTACACATTTCATTTTGAAATTCTAAGTTAATTACACAGTGTCACACGTTAAAGTAACTTGAATCACAAACTCCAATCGAATGTTTAAACACTTGGAACGAATTTAGATCGCGAACACTTTCCACAGTTTTAATATCGGATAAAATTCGCGACGAAACTTGCAAATTGGCCAATTTGGCGTCCAATTTTACATCAGTCAACTTGACAGTCAGTTCACACCTAGTCAGCTTTTGGAACAAGAAAGTGATCAGCAAGAGGCAGACGGGGAGGAAATGACAGACTGTTCACTTAGAAGAGAGCAGAAACCAGTCGCATGCTCTCTCATGCATTTTATATGAGCTTAGCCCATCCAGTTCTTATTAATCTTAGGATACGACGACCACCTTCTGAGCATGATTGTCATTTCATTTCCAATAATTTCCACAATTTCTCCTCTCGAGAGCCAAATTGTCAATTTGACGACTAAACATGGATGAGAAATTTACCTGGCGCGTGAGATACGATTCGGAATTTAGTCGTTTTTTCGGTTCGAGAACTTATCCGGAGGTACGTATTGACTGTAGTGAAAGTAATATTACACCTGGTTTAGGGATAACAACATTTTAAGGGGTGACATTGTAAATCGGAGCGAGGAACTCAATTAAAAGTGTAATGTGCGTTATTGCTAGAAAACGATGAGTTATCGATACGGCAGTGTTTTCTATCCTAAGTGGGCATAATGCTTTATTTGTATTCAATGCTATTTTCTTGTTCTGTGAAGTGTTATTTGCAATAAAACCATATTTACGAGTGCATAAGCGTTTGTTTACTTTCTTGTGACAACCCATTGGGTTCCCCTTAACTAGCTTTAGAATCACGGTCGCAGGGGTAGGTGCAAAAAGACACGTAGTTAGGCAGGCGGTCGCAGGGGTAGTTGCGACAACGTGGTCATATGGATGTCCACTCCGGTTTTATCTTGTTTCTCAAAGGGCTGGATAACGAATTGAGTGATGGATATTATTGTGTGGAGACTGAAGAGTGAAAATGAGCAAGAATTTATTGCCGCATCGGGCAACTTTCTGGAATTGAATATCCAAATTTAGCGCGTTAATGTGTAGATTTAGACGACGCCGGTTAGGTTGTGTTTGGTCTGCCGAAAATTTTCTAGATATACATATATTGGTAAGTTGAGTATAATTTGCATAATATCTTCTTTACTAGTTGTATTAGGCTAAACTTATAATGGGGAGACGAAAATTGCCTGACATCGGCCCTACTACAAAACGCAAATTGGTTCGTATTGTTAGAAATGTAATTGCCCTGAAAATCGACGTAAAAACGTGCGGAAGATAGCTCACCAAACCTAAAATTAACAATCATCTACGTGTTTTCCCATCGATATTTGGGGCAAACAAATTACTAAGAAATGAACCGATTTGCGCGTAGTCTGTGCTTGCTTAGAGCCGATACCAGGAACAGAATTTATGTTTTAGAAAGTTTAAAGCCCAACAAAAATATTATTATAAAAATCAGACTTTAATATTTCGTTGATATTTTGGATGACCTACTCGACGTCCAGAAAAATCGATGACAGAATGGGGGTCTATAAGGTGTAAGCGAAACATTTCCTGGTCCCGATTGTAATCAAAGGTTCATAATTTTCGAGAAAATAACGCTAAAGTTTTGAATTATATCGTGTAAGATATATCTCGCAACTGTGCGACTAAATGGTGTGTTCAAAGTGGAAGGAATTAGCAAAGCAAATGTAAAAATCAATGAAAGAATTTATTAAAACCAAATAATTCTCATGTCTTACATTATCATGTATATTATCATGTATGTTATCACGTATATTATCACGATCTACCTACTGAAACCAGCATTTAAATCAAAACGTGGTTCATCAATTCGGTTTGGTTATATTGAGTACAACTTGTGATGACCTCACGATATTTTGCCTTCAGTCTTGAATCCCTTGGCTAACCTAGCGATGAGTTATGGAGCACTAATCTCATTTCCCTGGTTTCTTAAGACTGGTGGCTCAGTTTGTGTGTGGTGTAAAAAATCATTTATTCCAGGTTAGTAGGTTTAGTGGCAGACTCCGTCGGGGGATCACTTGGACATGCAAGCGTCCTTTATATTACAAGTTAGTGAGCGCGACCTTTTATTATGAGGATCACCCTCTTAACAAAGTGAGGCATTTCCCTTAAACCCGTTGCTGATGCTTGGCTAGGACGAAGAAGTACTAGTCGAGTGACTGCATTCTTCTTGGAGGGGCCAGGCATTCGCATGAAGGGTGAAGCATTGTGTCCTCCTTTTGCCTGTACAGCTCCGACCGAGTTTGTAAGGTAAATTAATCCGTACCGCATGTCTTCCAAATGGACCATGCCCAATCAACCAGAAGTCAAAGGTCAAAAGCGCTTTATTCAATACCAATCGTTATAAACATAGCAAATTCCCAACAATAAAACTACCAAAACTTAATGGCCCAAATGGCTCTCTAAATGTATACGTTATCAATGATAATGGAAAAAAAATAATAGCAAATTTAATTTAATTAAGATTATTACATATTTTTTGATTCAATTGGAAAAAGGAGAAAAAACCAACCAGCATTATTCAAAAATTACTTGTATTACTAACACAACAGTGAACTTTTATCCTATACCTAATATGTTACACTCTAATTCAAAAAAAAAATTCAATAAAAAAACGTTATTTTTACTGAAATTCAGCCCTAATTTATAATACAAATAAACAACAACACTAGATTTAGCAATAATGAGATGAAACTTAAAACTAAGTATCGAGAAAAAATACAAAAACAAAATAAACACGAATAATTCAGACATTGTAATTCAGCCACCAATACCTAGATTGCTCCGTCTCAGCTCGACCAGCCTCAACAAATCTAGCAAATAGTATCTCCATTGAAATCGTTTGTCTTGTGAACTCAGATTCGGAGGATATTTTATCTTCTGTGAAATCCAGGGGTTTTCACTCACAGTTACAGATCTTGCGATATGATTCCAAAGAAGTTTCAGTATGAAGATATCGACTCTTGTCTCTTGCGCAGTTTGATAAATTCTTCTATTCAATATATAATGCCTCTAATCCGTCTCAGGCTTTCTGTACAAACCAGTACATGCACGAAGACATTTCCTTTCGAAAACTCTTATTCTTTCCATAGTACTAGCACTCTGGTTATATGTCAAAACTGGTCTAAGCAAGGTCTTGTAACAGATAATTTTGACCTTTTGACCAATGTATCTGGAATGAAGGGTCGTCGAAGGGCCATGATTATTTTTTGTGCCTCACTGAGCATGTTTTTGACATGTTTAGTATAGTACAGATACTGATCGAAATGAACACCGAGGTATCGAACACAGGATTTATTTGGAACCCGTTCTGAACTATCCTCACCAGCCATGATGTGGAAATCCTTCCAATTACGTTTCAGGTCTTGACTGGCCCCCTGCAGCGTTGTCCGAAACAATATTGTGATTTTCATTCGCCAATTGTTTGTCCATTTTGCCTTCCCCTGGGCCCCCTAATTCATAAAATGATTTTTTTTATTTCAGATTCCAAAAGTTCTAACAAGACCTTTCATTTGATACCCCACTCGACTACCTTTGGGCTAATTCGTTATAAGGGGGGACCCTTAAATTTTTGGTAAGGCCTTAATTTTTGAAAGACCATCACTTCTGACCTTTTCACAAAGACTGAGTATTCTAGCTTCTATAGATTCTGAGGAAATAAGCTGTGACGCACGGACAGATGGACGGATGGACAGACACGTCGCGAAACTAGTGGGTCTTTGTAAAAAAATTTTTTACAAAGACCTAATTAGTCTATCTAACCACACCGTATCGAAGGCTTTATCCATATCAATGAGACACGCTCCAACACATTCTCTGTTGTTTAGTTTTCAACAGATGTCTGAGGTTACTTTTGTTATCGAATGTATGGTGGAATGCCTGGCGCAAAAACCAAATTGGCAATTCGGCATCAACTCATATTTCTCAATGTGGGCGTTTGATGCATTGTTGAGTATCACTTCAATCATCTTGCTGATGTTAGGCAGCAAGCTAATTGGGCGATAGCTTTTTGGGCACGAAGATTCTTTCCCTTTCTTCAAAATCGGAAATACCTTAGCCTTTCTTCACTGATTTGGGAAATATGAATTGTTCAACATATTGTTGAACAATATGCAATAATACCTAACAGCAACCTCAGGCAAATGTCATAGAACTATATTCGGAACACCGTCGATACCACATGATTTCTTGTTGTTTATCCTGCGAAATATGAAACACAAGTCTTCATAGCTTACAAAATAATAAGATTCAAGCTCGGTATGAGGTCAGATGTTAGTGTTTCATTGAAATGAAGAATTGATTCACCGTTCAGGCTTGATTTGAAGTTGGAAACTTTTGCTTCAAAGACCTCTGAAATATTTCATTCCCTCTCTCTGGGTTTGGTAGATGAAACAATTCAAAATGTGTTCCAATCAGGACAAGTTTCTGCAATCCATCACATATAATCCTGTTTCCATTTCTATCCGGAGTCGAACTACCAATTTCGATACCATCCCTATCGAGAAGATTTATCTCATCACTAGTGACTTCAAGATTCGATACCTTCACTCGAGACTTCTTGCGAAACATGCTATTCACTTTCGCGAAAACGCCATCTGAGTCCTGTTGGCTAATACCCCTCAAGTTTTTCGCTCATTGATTGCTGACCTCACTCCCGAAGTATGAACGGATTAAGTTCCGGACATTCTTCAGGTGTAATTTCAGCAAATTCAGCGAGGGATGGTTGTAGTCCAAAAATCGCCGATAAATATTGTTGACGCGTGTGAGAAGAAGGCCTTTCTACCATACTCTGAAGCTCACCATCAACACAGCAAGTCAAGGGAGTAGCTTTTCGAGCACGCGGTTCTGACACCTACCAAAAACCAGGTTTCCATGACTAAAGAAGTTTTAAGTCGTTCGTAGGTGCAGAGTATCCGTAAAAATGTAGACACATTCGTGCGCATTGATAATGCTATGCAATATCCTTGGGAATTCTGAAATACACTAAACCCGGTCTTTCGTCTCTTGAACTCATCCGGTAATATTACAGTGCCATATTTTTCCACTTTTTTTTGTATATAAAGGTATACCAACTATATTCATTTTAGAGTTTTTTCTCTTTTTCATCATTTTAAATAAACTTTTTCAAAAATTTCAAATTGAACTAGCGTAGTTTCGACTGTACGGCGATTTTGAATCAGCCTGTCCGTCAGGACAGGTTTCCTTATCTTCTCAGCGTAGGCAGCATTGGTCTTCAATTCCTGTGAAAGACTGTAAAGTCATAGTAAAAAGCGCTTTATTCAGTGTAAATCATAAATTTTCAAAGAATATAATGCAAATTCAAAACAATAAAAACACTAAAACTTAATGGCCCAAATGGCTCTTTAAATTTATACGTTATCAATCAAAAACATTAAATTAAAAAAAAACTATCAAATTCAAGTGAATAATAATCATTACATATTTTATGATAAAATTGGAAATGGAGAAAAAACCAACACTATTCAAAAATTATTTATAATTTTATCACAACAGTGAACTTTCATTCTATATCTAATATTTTATAACGTAATACTAATAAAATTCAATCAAAAACTTTATCTTCTACTAAAAAATGCTATCACAATATTCCTAACTTAAACGTTAAACCTTATCTCTAAACCTAATATGATAAACATATCATATACATACCTATCTTAAATATTGAAATCTATTCCCAATTTTTAACACAAATAAACAACACTAAATGCAGCAACAATGAGCTGAAACTCAAAACTATGCAACGAAAAACACAAAACAGAAAAAAAATAACCACGAATAATTAAGGCATTGTCATTCAGCCACCAATACCTAGATTGCTCTGTCCTAGCTCGACCAGCCTCAACGAATCTAGCAAATGAGGATCTCCATTGAAATTGTTGGTCTCGTGAACTCAAATTCGAAGGATATTTTATCTTCTTATCGGTAGCCCGTCTATATAATTGGGACACCGTCAGAATCAAAAACATATCGACTCATGTCCGAATACACGAATGCTTCGGAATGCTTCGAACGTCTGTGAATGCCAGGGGTTTTTGCTCACAGTTACAGATCTTGCGATATGATTCCGAAGAAGCCTCAATATGAAGACATGGACTCTCGTCACTTTATCAGTTTGATAAATTATTCTATCCGATATACATATAGTGCTTCTAATCCGTCTCAGGCTTTCTGTATAAACCAGTACAGGCACGAAGACATTTCCTTTCGAAAGCTCTTAATCTTTTCATCGTACCAGCACTCTGGTTGTACCAGATCTGACATCCATATGTCAAAACTGATCTAACCAGGGTCTTGTAATAGATAGCTTTGACCTTTTGATCAATGTATCCGGAAGAAAGAGTTGTCGAAGGGCCATCACTATTTTTTGTGCTTTTTAATTGAACATGATTTTGACATGTTCAATATAGTTCAGATACTGATCGGCTGAACATCGAGGTATCGAACACAGGATTTATGTGGAACCAGCTCCGAATTATCCTTATCAGCCATAATGTGGGAATTCTTCCAATTACATTTCAGGCCTTGACTGACCCCCTGCAGCGTTGTCCGAAATAAAATTGTTTCGCACTTCTGCGCATTGATTTTCATTCGCCAGTTGTCGATGTAGAGCTGCAAATCTTCAAACATTTTTGAAGATTGCTCTGAACTATTGTAGCCTTTCGGTCCGCCGTATAAATGATCAGATCATCAGCAAATACTATTAATTATCGCATTTGTGAGATGTTGAAATCAAAGTCGTTCAAGAGCTTGCAAATGAGTATTGAGAAAAACAGAGTTGCAATAACTGTTCCCTGCTGTAGACCATTCAAGCATTGTTGTCAGATTTCTATCAGTTACAACAAATGATTTCCCGTATAACATATTGCACATCCTGGGGAGAAGGTGTCAGGGAAACCTGTCCTGAAGCAGTTTAAAAATTAGTCTATCTAACTGCACCGTATCGAAGGCTTTCTCCATATCAATGAGACACGCTCCAACATATTCTCTGTTGTTTAGTTTCCAACAGATGTCTGAAGTTACTTTTGTTATCGAATGTATGGTCGAATGCCTGGCCAAATTGGCAATTCGGCATCAACTCATATTTCCCAATGTGAGCATTTAATGCTTTGTTGAGTATCACTTTAAAAATCTTGCTGATGTTAGTCAGCAAGCTGATTGGGCGATAGCTTTTTGGGCTCGAAGATTTGTTTCCTTTCCTCAACATTGGAAATACCTTGGGATTTTTCCACTCATTTTGGAAATATGTTCAACTGTTGAACAAAATGCAATAATACCTAATAGCAACCTCAGGTAAAAGTCGGAGAACTATATTTGGAATACCTTCAATACCACATGATTTCTTGTTGGTTATCCTGCCAAATATAAAACACAAGTCTTCATAGCTGTGAAAGTAATCAATAAGATTCAAGCTCAGATGTTATGTCAGATCTGGTACTACCTGAGTGCTAGTACTATGGAAAGAATAAAGAGTTTTCGAAAGGAAATGTCTTCGTGCATGTACTGGTTTGTAAAGAAAACCTGAGACGGATTGGAAGCATATATCGAATAGAAGAATTTATCAAACTGCTAAAGTGACGAGAGTTTATATCTTCATATTGAGGTTTCTTTAGAATTATATCGCAAGATCTGTAACTGTGAGCGAAAACCCCTGAATTTCACACCCGTTCCACCATACAGACGGGTATATTGAGACATTTCTTGCTACTGGCATCATTCTCCCTGAAGCATTCGTGTATTCCAAGGTTGAAGAACAGGGACTATGACTTAGGTGGAACAAAGGCTGCTCGCGCGCCTTCTAAGGTTAAGAGATCCTTCTGCAGAAAATCCTGCTTAAGTGGAAGGTCCATAACGGTCTTTTCAAGTGGAACCCAGGCTGTCCCAGCCCTCCGGAAAGACCTCGACGCTTATCAAAGCGGCACTTAGGCCTTTAACAATCCCGCCGATGGTAAGGAACCTTTGGGCAAAAGTCCTGCTCTAGGTTTTAACACCTTAAAATTTTCCTCACTATCTCTTGAACACTGTACAGGCCACATATACTAACAAGAACCCTCGGGAGTGCTCGGAGGCTCCATACGCGATCCACCCCATCGGACCGACTAAACCAACGGAAGTGAAGACCCCCCCCCAAATCTATACTGGAGGAAGCGCTTCGCCAAAATCCCCGTGCTGCACCTCGGCTCCTGACTGGAAGAGTACCGGGCACGCCGCCAAGTAGTATCCATAGTGTTCAGCGCAAACGTGGCACCAGAGGCATCTCCCGCGATACCGTGTAAACGCTACTGGGGCGGCCTACGAAGCAAAATCGACAAGCAGGTGGCGGAGCTCTTCCGACTAGCATTGATCGCCGTCACTACAGAGGAGCGGGCCCGTTTTAAAAACCAGGCCACCGACCTTCAGCGAGACTACCGCCGGAATCAACGGATTAAACGCGCACAGAATCGCGGGAGATGCCAGGCATCTAGACCATCATCACCCGCTACAACCACCGGCCAACGAAGTCCCGCTCAGTCACCGATTTCGACAGCCACCCTCCAACGCTGGAGCAATCTGATTCAATTTTAGTTCTGTTTTTTATCTTGCTAAATATGTTGTAATTATCAAAGTTCTATATTATGACGTTTTAAGAAAACACCTAGTGTTTTCTATCTCTGGCTTCCCGATTACAAGTGTTCCAAAGGTAAGGAGCGATTTTTAGTAATAGTGGTTGTGGGCTGGAGGTTCCCTCATACTTCTTTCGGGTTGATTCCTACGATACCAGCTCCCATTCTGAGTTGAAGGCAACCCCAACAGAACAAATTTATAATAATTGGTCAGATATGCATATCTCATTGAAATGAAGAATTGATTCGCCGTTCAAGCTTGAACTTTTCTGATTTCTGAAAATATTTCATTCCCTTTCTTAGGGTGTGGTAGATGAACTAATTCAAATTTCTTCAGGTGTAATTTCAACAAAGCCAACGAGGGATGGTTGCAGTCCAAAAATCGTCGATTAATATAGTTGAGGCGTGTGAGAAGAAGGTTATTCAATCTTTTTAACCTTGCGATGGACAGTGAGATGCTGGGTTTTCAAGGAGGCCCTAACTAAAGCCAAATCGATACTCAAATGATCCGTATTCTGCAGGTCAATTTGCACCGAAGCACAAACGCCCACGACCTGCTTGAGCAGTTTGCGAGGGATAAGAAAGCTGACCTCCTGTTGCTGAGCGAGCAACATCATAACAAGGACTCGCAAGCGTGGTACCCTGACATATCTAGTACCTCGGCCATCTGGGTTCGAGACAGCGCCCGCCTTCAGGTGCAGGGCCATGGACGCGGGGATGGTTTTGTGTGGGTGCGGTGTTCAGGGATAACATATTTCAGTGTTTATCTGACGCCTAACGAGGCAATGCGATCTTTTCGAACCAAACTCGATGCCCTGGAGGACGCTGTCTCGAACACAGAGGGCCACATGCTGGTCGGGGGAGACTTCAACGCTAGAGCCATTGAATGGGGTATGCCACAATCCGACCCAAGGGGAAAGCAAATCTTGGACATGGCGGCCAGAACAGCGCTTTTTGTCCTAAATACTGGTAACACCCCTACTTTCCGCCGCTGGCGTTGCGTAGGAACCATACCCGATGTGACACTCGCTTCGGAGTCCCTGGTAGCTAGAGTACACAACTGGCGACTACTCGGCTAGTGATCACCAGTATATAGCGGTTGAGATTCACGACAGTGCCACTGTGCATATGCCCAAACTTCAATCCTCGGATGGAGGACTGGGAGGATGGACGTTGAGAGGTTCGCTGACGCGCTTACGGCAGGCGCACCGTTGCTGGGAGCTCCGCCAGGGAGTGGATGGCCTACAGCCAAGGACTTGGTGAACTCAACTATGAGTACCATCATAGCTGCTTGCGAGTCTTCCATGCCCCGTCGGAGACCGACACGGTAAGCCTCCAGTATACTGATGGTCAAACGAGATCGCCGAACAAAGAAGCGAGTGTCACAAACTTCGGCGAGAGGCCCAGCGGGCGCGAACGCGGGAGGAGGCAGACACTAGGCTAGCAGCATACAGGTCCGGCAGGAAATATCTTCGCAGGCTTATTAACAAGAGCAAGGCCCGATGCTGGCAAGACCTCGTGGACGATGTAAATAAGGATCCCTGGGGCCTTGGCTACAAGCTGGTCATGGGGAAACTTGGCGCCCTACGGAAGCCTTGTATACATGACGCGGAAAAGATGGACGCGATAGTGCGGGGACTCTTCCCCGCCCATCCCGTCCGTGTTGACGCTGTCCATGGTGAAACAGCAGTCGAGTGCCCACTCTTCACACAGCTGGAACTGGAGGAGGCAGTCCTCTCCCTGAAAGCGAGGAAGGCTCCAGGTCCAGATGGTGTTCCGGCTGAGGTTTTGCAGCTCGTCTATCACCATTGTCCTGACTTGCTGCTCAGCACATTCAACGCTTGCCTACGGGACGGGGTTTTCCCGGTACGATGGAAGGTGGCGAGGCTCGTGCTGATCAGCAAGGGGAAGGGAAATCCCAAATCGCCGTCTGCATACCGCCCGTTATGCATGCTAGACACGGCGGGGAAAGTGCTAGAGAAACTCATCAAGGGAAGACTCACTGACGCGATTCGTGCTGCTGGGGACCTATCTCCTCGGCAGTACGGCTTTAGAGCAGGACGTTCTACCATTGATGCGATTGCAGAGGTGGTGAACGCGGTCCAAAAGGTAGAGGCATATAGTCGCACCAAGCGACGGATCGTCCTGTTGGTGACACTCGACGTCAGGAATGCCTTCAACTCCGCTGGATGGGTGGATATTCTGGACACGCTGGAAAACTATTTTCAAGTTCCAGAATATCTAATGCGGCTTTTGAGGAACTACCTAAAGGACCGAAGCCTGCTCTACGACACGACACAGGGCCAACGAAGGATGGAAATTACATCGGGTGTTGCCCAGGGATCTATCCTTGGTCCGGACCTGTGGAACGTGTCTTACGACGGGCTACTGAGACTTGAGATGCCAGATGAGTCGCGCTTGGTCGGCTATGCGGATGATGTTGCGGCTCTGATCGCCGGACGCACCGTTGAACAAGCGCAACTTAGGCTAGGTATGCTAATGCGCCGAGTGAGGGACTGGATGACTGCTCGCGGGCTCAGTTTAGCACTGGAGAAAACCGAAGTGGTCATCTTGACAAAAAAGAGAATCCCTAGAGTAAGGATGATCAGTATTGGAGATATACAAATCGAATCGTAGCCAGCGGTGAAGTACCTGGGGCTACTGATCGACTCGAAGATGAGTTTCTCTGAGCAAATCAGGGCAACGGCTGAGAAGGCTGCTTCGGGAATATCGGCCCTGAGTCGACTTATGGCCAACGTAGGGGGACCCAGCCCATCAAGAAGACGCCTCTTGATGAGTGCTGTAGGGTCAGTACTACTGTACGGAGCAGAGGTATGGGGCGACGCTCTCAGCAAGGAGGTATACCGAAAACGATTGGCACAGGTACAGAGAAGAGGAGCACTGAGAATTGCATCTTCGTATCCAACAGTCTCCGACTCGGCGGTGAGAGTGATTGCAGGCGTGATACCTGTCGCCCTCCTTGCTAGAGAGCGCCGCGCTATTTACCTGCGCCGAAACGAGGATGCGAGGGAGATTGTTGTCCGCGAGGAGAGACAACGCTCGCTCAACGTACGTACGCGGTCGATAAGCGAAGCTAGTTAGCTGAGCTCGGTGTTGTTTTAGCTCGCTGACACTTGTGTCAGACCATCGGCACCCGTGTCCTACACGGACATGTCGAAATTCATTACAATATAAATGTTTATGCAACACAAAATTAAATTAAGGTTTATCTTGTGAAAATACTACTAAGAGATGATCCGGTTAACAATTCCGCCCTTGGAAGTTGAAAACAACAATTCAAGCACTCTGTGAAAGCTTACGTTTCGCCGCGTCTGTTTTTATCCTCCAATTGGTTACTTGCCCTTCCATCTTTTCGGTGGAGACAAATGAACTCCTTCGATTTTCGGTTTGTCCTCTAGTCAAAGCTGGAGACTAGAATTATAATTTCTACTTCACAAGGAAACCGAAAAACACGATCTTATCACGTCGGTCACGGCTGCTTCAATAATGATGACAGTAGTTCTCTAAATATATCACTTAATGATCTACATATATCACTCGGAAGAAATATTCAAATGTTGATACATAAAATAAAAAAATAAAATTTCCTTTATTTAAGCGCTACTTATTGTTAAATTTATTTTCCATATGCCGGTATTTCGAAGATAAGTTATCCTTTCCATCAGTGGCGGTATTCTAGAATTCAACGAATATTTAGCAATCCAGCCGCCGTATTCCTGCAACGAGCGCTTATCATAGGAGTGAGGTGAGTCCTCACTCATATTTTTTTTAATTATATTTGCTTAGAAAAAAATTTAGTGAATATTGTGAATGTGGTGAATTGAATATAAAAAAAACGAGTATGGAACCCGCAACGCTGACAGCTTCTTCCTGGAAAAATGAGCCAGCCATCGGGCGAAGTTTTCGTTTTTTACTTGTTTCAGGGGTTCTCGCATAGAGTGATTGGTTTTCCACTTTTCTTGTGGCCAAATCATCAATATGGATCATTGATCCGATTGGAACGGGTGCGAGGGGGCACCACTACTAGGCGGATGTCCACCACTACTATTTTTGTGGGCCGTGAGTATCCGCGGCAATTACGGATTCGGCTTGTACCTCGCGCGCGTTTAACTTTGAAATATCGTCGTTCTCGCTTGTTCTATCCTTCAGTTGAGTTCACCTGTCGACTGGATCCAATCTCTACGTCCCAAAAAAATTCGTAAGCATGGAATTTTTTTTTTTGTACTAAGTCCTTGTGCTGGCGGAAAGAACTCATGCCCGTGACACCGCAACGCTAGCTTTCAGCACGCTTACGTGAAGCCAGGCAAGGCCATTTCAGCTGTACATTAATCTTTCGCACGCTGAGCACCACTACAAAGTGTCGCGCACAGCCTGTAACGAAATTAAAGCACCAAATCAAGTTATATTGCCTATTATTAATGAGACTCGTGAAAACGGATTTCGTGAACCTGGTTTGTTGACTCGAGTGGAAACAGACTCTTTCCTGCTTTCCGCCCGAAGACATCTATGCGGTGCGGGGAAACGCAATATGGCATGTCCGGCGCTGCTCCACAAGACGTTCCAACTCCCTTGTCCGCGCTCAACATCAGAGCATACTTTTCCTAGCATACTTTTCCTTCTACTTTTTCGCCACAGCTGATCACCCAAGGATCGTAATTTTCATTTTTTCGCTCAACTATGAAGATTACACCAGGTTAATATATTATGTGTTTAACCTAACAATGCAGTCATTAACCAACTAAGAAAACAAATTGATATTTCAGCGCGGGTAGACATTTTGCCTAATTTTACAAATTTCTGAAATCCACTCAATCTGCAGGTGCTACTCAAGGTTGCCTAGTGGTACCTTTCATGCACCACCAACGTTTTTTTCTCATTCAATGGCTCACACGAAAAGATTGTAGGCTAATTTTTTTGTCCCACGTACATCGTTTCGGTTAAGTTTAAACTTCTTTCCATTCTCAGGCGCTCACGAACTTCGGCTAAAAATTTAGCCGAAATGTTTCTGGTTGCGAAATTGTTTGTTGCGAAATTGTTTGTCAGACGTAAGTACACGTTTTTAGGTTAAGAGATCGATTACAATGCTTATTCCCTGAAGCTGTATCATCATCATCAGGATCTGCTTTATCATTACCATTTGATCAATGGACTCACCGACAAGTGTAGAGCAACTACGGCTGATGATAAGAACTCGGTAGTAAATGATTTCGGTCGTATGACAAGCGGAATCATATCACCTACTCAGTCCAAACCACCATCTCCACGACGAAACAGCAGTGTAGATCCTTCGTTTGTTACCCCGAATTCATCTCAGCAAAGTAACGGATCAGTCAGCCCTTAGCACAAAAATCATCGTCGGTCGCACAACAGTCTCAACGTCTTCGTAGATTTTTTGAAGTGAAGTGAGTATGCAATATGATTCATACGATGAAATAATTATTTCCTTGGACTGGTCTAAAGAAGAACGATCTCGAGAAAGAGGGAGCCCTGTGCCGAGTGTAGAGAAAATTTTATTGAGCGTTGTTTCCATGTTGGCAAGGCCAAATGAATGATTCGTGCGACTGCTACTAACAGCATAAAGGTGTCACGTATAGTACTCTTGAAAGATTGATGTGAAGCTTGGAACTGCGATACGTTTTCCTTGAAGTTTACTAAAGAAAAGCTTTTGGGTATTTCTCTGATTTCCTTGGAATCTGTTCATTTCGTATGTGTTTATGCAATGAGCACTAATTTTATTGACCCATACGTCACCCGACCTTTCGGTCACGCTGCCTAGCGTTCATTCCATTCGATTTCAGAAAGTAGCAAGTTGCTGATAGCAAGACTTTGAAATATATCCTTAGTAAGCATCTGGTTGATATAATTTTTGCATAAACTTCATAAAGTGATATTTTAAAGTAAATTTTTAAAGGCTTAATCTATTTCTACACTTTTCCACAATTTGCTAGAACTCAACTTTGTGTTGATATCAGCGATCTAATTCAACATTTGAAATAATAACATCAATATTTTAATTAACGTTCATGCGCCCAAGCTGTCTGAACTTTTTAGAAAAAGATACAATCAAATTGGGCTGTGGAGCTCAGTAATATAGATATCAGAATTATTCGTGCCTTTCTACACTTATTACCCATTAGCTTACTAATGTTCGTTCACGCACATCGCACTCAAAGAAATGAGATACTTTCAATCTATTGAATACTAAAATCCAATTCATCGATTCTTTGATTGTCGACTTTCCTAACTTTCGAATGTTGATTCACTTTCAGAATACTTCAGTCATCTAAAAAAAGTTGTAACAGTTGACGATTCATTCACCAATCGATGCGGTTGAACTCTTTAGAGTATCACAAATAGCTTTAAATAAAATAAATATGGAACTACCTAGAGAAGATAAATTTAGAAAAAAGCATATAAAATAGTTTTGCCAAACTATAACAAATATACACAAGTGGAAACAATTAGTTATTAAGAAAAGATACAAGCATAGATTGTATGCATTTCTTGGGTGTTTTGGAAAATAACCAATTAGTCCAACGAGTGCATCAGTTGGTAGTTGACAATTGATCGATATTCCTCCTCGTTTCTTAAACTTTAAACACATCGTGATGCAAAAGTGAATGATGCAATGGAAACAACCACCATACATATTTTTAAAAGATGTATTTTTATTAAACGGAAACAATTAGACATAAATCCAAAAACACAAATAAATAACCATATGAGAATATCTGATCAGCATGCCACAAGGATTCTAAAAGCATGATTTTGTTTCGACCCCGCCTATTATTATTTTATTTGTAAGTTTAATTCAATTTAAATTGAGTTCTTGTATTATACTTGGAATTAGTAAGTGATGGAGTTTCCAGCATGATGTATGAGCATGTGGAATGCAAATTTAAGGAGAAAGTGATGTAAATATTAATTATATAATATTGGCTAGTCTTGTGGTTGGTATGCATAATTTAATTTAACATTTGAAAATAACGTAATCTCATATTAAATAAAATTGAGAACTTCAATATGATCTAGCACAAGAAATTGAAAAAAGATATTGCAATATCTTGAATTAGCAGTTTGCTTGTTGAACATAGAATTAAAATAAAGTTTACAATTAAATAGAAAAAAAACGAGAAAGGAGTAGAATATTGAGCCAAGATTCGAAATTAGCGAAATTCCAATATGTAATATGAAAATAATTATTTGCAAAGAATAGCATTCGCGACAAATAAAACTCATAAACTATAAGCTATAAAAGACAGTAATGCAAGTCGTGTCATGTTCGTAAAAACCAACGTGGGGCCGAAAACATCCTAAGGGGATAAAAGGTTTGCGTCTTCTGACGAGTTGGTCCTTTACGGAGGATGTAAGGTACCTTGGTACTCGAGCTTCACAAACAGGAGCAGTGGAGTTGTGTGATACACACTAGCAGTCGCTCCACGTGAGTTGTAGCTTCCGCTCTCCTTTGTTTGATTTTTTTTTTTCGCGACAGAATCCTTCCGATGTGTTGTCCCAGATTAACCCCTGTAGGGACCTTCTATTTTCTTGATGGAACTGTCAGCCAGATGGGTTTCTCCTATCGGCCTGGACTCTCAAGAAAATAGAAGGCTACCTTGCTTTTATGTCGCCGAAGGATTCTACTCATTTCGTATGCGTGATAGACGAGTGGTATTGGTTCAACGTTCGGTGGCGGGTGCTGGAGTTGCGGAGCCCGGAATGCTTCCACGCGTCGGGAATTTTGACCGCGTATAAAACTGTTACGGTAGCCCTACCACTTGTCTTGTCGAGTCCTTTAACGTAGTTTAGAGACAGTTTTGTAATATATGTGGGTTTGGGGATAATTTTTGTAAATCGGCCGAAAGCACCCTTTCTTCGGCAGACTACCACGCACTCTCATTTTCCTTTGGAGAAGTCGACTACTAGAAAGGGAAGTGTGTATCAAATAATTTTTTTTATCTTGCTCATTTTAAATAGCTCGCCACTATCGGCCACGCCATTTCATAGCTTGTATATATACATATATATTAGAATAAGCTTAGTTTACATTTGTTTTTGTCTCGTTTCTTTTTAGGCATATCTAGCATCAACCCAGAGTAACCCCGACTTTCCTTTCCAGTGGTTCGTTTTTTGCAGCGGAAAGTACAGTGCATGGTAAGTATGCCGTCGCGAGAGTAGGGTTTGAGAAAATCCGCTGAGGTCGGTTTCGCATCGCGCGCGGTACGCGGTACCTTTGTTGGTTTTGCCTTTTCATTAGCGCAGCTTTTGTCGGGTTTGAGTTAGCGTAGTATATTTTTCGATACCGCGTCGGAAATTCGGAAACGCGAAGTAAAGATTAGATCTTTGTTCTTTGACTGGTTGAATGCAGAAATATGGAGTAACGTAAAGTAGGTTTCTTCTCCGTATGATTGTGTTTTGTGACGCGTTTGAAAACGGGCATTTATTGGTGGCTGAAAATTGTAGATGATCGTAATCCATTTGGACACCCGCGACGAAATCCTCTCCGATCTAGCTGGCCGACAAGCAGCCACCGCAAAAATGGAACACGGTGCACGGATTGGTTGACCGGTTGGTACCATCCGTTGGCACTACTCAGACTTAACGTCTAGAACCGATGAGAGGTCGGTTCCTCGTTCGGACTTAGACAGAAAAATCATTACAACGCCTTTAACCGAGGAGAGGTCGGTTTCGATTTCCTTCGGGAAATCGAGTTATCCGCGTTGGTTGAGTGCTTTCGGTTCGGCGCATGGTATCCTAGTTTGCGTTTTGTAGATTTCATATAGCGTAGGCTGTTTCGATTCGAATTAAAGTAGAGTATATCTGACATTGCATCGGTATGTAGATCGGGAACGCGCGAGTTCATTGTTGTTGTCCATATTGAATTGTTAGAAGCCCCGAAAAGCTACGGTAAAGTTTAAATTTTTTTTCGGAAAACGGGCAAGTTGAACGGTGGCTGAAAATCAAACGAGCTTGGTACTCACAATAAGATCCACGACCGTCTTCCTCTCCAGACTAGTTGGCCAACAAACAGCCAACATGGAGTAGGCTATGAGTGCCCGGACTTGTTGACCTTAAGGGTAAGACTCGTTGGCCCGGCTTCAGATTTCAAGTCCTGGAATCGTCAAGAGGACTATTCGCACTTCCTTCGGGAAGTAATCAATTCGAGCGATGAAAATCATTACAGGCTATCGTGTGGTCGAGCTGTTCACCATGATGGTACTCTCCGTTGCCACTTCTCAAGACTGCCCGTCTTCGATTCGTTTGCGAAATCCGCTTGAATTTCCACCAACTACCATCTAACAAACGACCCAAACCTTTAGTTCATTACATAATTTCAAAGAAAAATAGGCTTCGCGTAAGTGAAAATAATTTACGTTTTTTTATCTTTTTTCAGATGCGTATGGCCGTTAAAAAGTTTGACAGCATTGGAATGATATTTGCAAGTGCAGATACAATTAGCTAGAGGTACGTTTTTCATTTTGTTTTATTTTACTTTTTTTAAGTTATTCAATTTAATTTTATGTGGTTTTCTTGATCCTGTTATTCATTTCTAAGAACATGCCTACGATGGCTGGATCCCTTATTATAGTCTTTCATTTTTAAGCTTTGGGGATATTATGGTTCTACTGAAATAACTAGACAACTGCATTGAAATAAATCTTCATAAGATCACCATCCCGCAAAAAGTGTATAATATTCGCTGGCTCTATGTATCCACGCTGCTCCCCGGTTTGTCAATAAGTTCCCAAATTTTCTCTTCTCTAAAACGGAGTCCCGCAGGACGTCAGAAGATGGTCTGGTATTGCAGCAGAAACAAGTTTGCAAAGCCCTGTGAGAAATCCCGTAAGGATCCTAAATTGATTCTTTCCTAGTCTGATGCACGATTTAAATCATCTCGAAATCTTAATATGTAAACTAGTTTCTATTTCCGTCATTTGTCTCTGGAAAAGTCTTTTCGACCTCATCGTACGGTCTCCACCAAGAAGATGCATGGCATCATTCCCAGTGGATCATAGTTATTAGTGCCGGGCGCAGTTAGACCTATACTTTGTATACAATCTATAAATTCTATTCGTCTTCTTCATAGCGCTACACCCCCTATCCATCCATCGCTGATTGCAACAAGCACCTCCAACTGTGACCGCATCCTCCAATTTCGAAATCCGAGCAGCGATAAACTGTTCGTCGACTGATTGAGACCAGCGTTTCCTCGGTTTCCCCACTAGTCTCCGCCCTTCAGTTCTTCCAACGAAAACCTTTTTGAGTATCCGTTGTTCGTCCATACGATTCACATGGCCAGCCCATTGCAGCTTCCACAGTCTTACAATCGTTGATCGAATTCGGCATCGTTCCCCTCCTAGTTTCGCTCCTATTATTCCCCTCAGGGCCCGTCTTTCGAAGGCGTCCTATATGTTTGCGGATGCACAGGTCTTATCACACTTGGAGCTTTGTTTTCCTGTGTATGCAGCATATCTCCAAGATCGTCAAAACTGAATAAAAAATGTGATTTGCAACCTGTATTTTTCGGCGTATTTCGTCTCTCTCATTACCGGTTCTCGCGCCTAAATATAAAAATTCGCCCACATTTTCCATATCGTATGCGCCAAGTGTGATATTTAGTGTATTTGAGGTATTTTTCCTCAATTGCATCGAGCTTTTTGTTATTGTAGATGGTAGTCCTTATTCCGGCCTTCTTTTAACTAGTTTTATTTTCGTATGTAATTCTCAGACAATAGTTATATAGCGCAAACTTCTAGTTTTTAACACTTTTGACTTTTTACACAAATCTCTAACGGCGTAGTCTTAAGAAACAACTTTACTGTTTGAATTTAATTTATAAGTAAGTAAGTAATGTAGAATACGCTACAGTATGCCTCGCAGTTCTGCGCAAAGAAAAGGATGGAGGCTACTGAAGATAGCAACCGACTATTGGAAATACCACTAAAAAAACCTAACTGCTATTAAACTCACTACACTATTCTAGGAAGGGTAAGAGGAAATTGTTCCACTTGACCTTATTGTATTATAATTCCTACCAGACTAGTTTTTGCCTACTTTCTAACTCGCTGAAATCCGCGTTTGCTTACCTGCTAATACCCACCACCATGCTAAGCGACTCATCCTAATTTAAGCTATTATTCCACTGCTAACTTCACTAGACCCTTATTCTACTACTTCAAAGCTAATCTTTTGTCAACGTCTTGATTTTAGCCCCATCACCTACGACAAAGGACTTCGGAAGTCGTGAAGGAAGTGACTTGTAAAAAAAAAAAAATAACAAGGAAAGAGGAGAAATATGAAAAGAGAAGCATCCTCGAAACTCTGGCAATGATCTTTTTTTCTTTCACGAAAATTCACTCTAATTACCTCTGACATTTTTCTCCACTCATTCAGCCTACCTCTAAACCCTAAACCAATTGAAGAAAGGTTCCCATCCAAGTCGCCCCGATCACCCTGTTCGACCTCCCAGTCACGAGGAACCATAGGTACAATAATCCGATTCTACTCCGCCTCCCGACCAAACAACTGGGAGGCGTACTACCGAAACAATTATGAATCGTACCGCAACGTACAAAAAGAAACGCAACTTCAGAAGGATTTAAGTGGTTTGTCGTCGATCTCTCTTCAAAGGTAACTCTTTCATTTTCTTTTCCATGTCTTTTCTTGTGATGTCCATTTAGATCTTAATTTAATCGTATCTGGGTACCTTATTTACACCCCTAACTTCCACTATTCCGGCGCTATGAGATGAGAGCCCTATTTAGACGTACTATGCTACGTAAGTTTTCAGATCCTTAGCGTGCCATAGACCCGCTTAATCTCCTTCTCGAGTAACCAGCCGATAGGTAGACGTCGACTTCTTCTATTGGATTTTAAAAGGTCCTAAATATTCCGGTGCTAGCTTCGCGGAAAAATAGTTCGCGGCATCCGACTGAGCGAAGTTTCGTCTACAAACCATATCGTTCACCTGGAATGGTGGAGTCCGCTTCCAAAGGTTGTATTTTTGTGAGCTTTGCTCCTCCGCATTACGCATGCGTTCCTTAACTTCTTCCCGCACTTTGGCCGTCAAACTCTCTCGTAACCTTGGATTATTTTGAAGCTCCTCTTCCTCTATGAAGGTCTTCCCTCGAAGTCACCATTTCGCGTTCAAAGTTTACTAAATATGGTGTCACCTCCATTTTTTACATGAGTATACGTTCGCAGAGCACACCCAATTTTTTATATTTCCTTATCCCATAACTTATGGTTATCACCTACGTACGATCTCAGCATCCTTTTGATTGTTTGGCTCACCCGATCTGCGGGATTAGCCTGGGGATGATAAGCCGTATAATGAATCTTGGTACCATACGTGGTGACCAATGTCTGCAACTCTTTAGAGCAGAACTGCAACTCTTTAGAGCGGAACTGCAACTCTTTAGAGCGGAACTGTACTCCGTTGTCGTAGATTATTAATAAAAATACTTGTTCCTCCAATATCCGGGCAATTGCTTTTCCGTGTGCTTGACGGAGCGGGAAGATAAGCGGGAACTTGCTAAAGTAATCCACGACGGTTAATACATAGTAATTCCTTAGAGTGGACAAGGTAAGGGACCTTTCAAATCAACGGATATTATCGTCCAGGGCTCCTTCGCCTGGCCTTCCCTAGAAACCATTGGGCCACACGGGCGTCTTCGTTCCACTTTAGTCGACTGACAGATCTGGCATCTTGCGACATATCGTTTAATATCGGCTCTCATTTATGGCCAAAAGTACCTTTGCAGCACACAATCGTATGTCCTGCCAGCTCCCATATGACCCGCCTTTGGATCGTCGTGACACTGTCGGAATACCTTCCCCCGCTCTCCCTTGGGTATAACCCGTTTCCAGCTATTGTCACTTCATTCTGGTTACCTGCCCGTGAGGTGCTTCCACAGTTGTCCGTTTTCCACCCTCCAGTCCGGAAAGTTTTGTGGCTCTTATTACAATTTTTCTATCCCGGAGCACTCTGGGCCTCTGGTAGAGACCTTCGACTGGGGCCCTCGGACCCGGTTAGCCCAATGAAGAGGGCCCGTGCGCCACTCGCTTTTCCAATGGGCCCCACGGGAGTCGCCAAGCGAGAATCGCGACTCGTCGAAGACTCGTACCGGCACCGATGTTATTTCCGCGCTCGCGTACCGACGGTGTCGCCTATTCCTCCCTACACCAACTCGCACACCTAAACAGCGCGTGGAATCTAAGGGGAATTTATGTCCTGCCGGACCCTTGAGCCACACCACGTGTTGGCGGAGCACCCTCGAGCCTTCCACACCTGGGGTACTATTCGTGCTCGCCCATTACGCCACTTCCCGAGCCAAACCTTACACTTTGGCACGTTCCACTTGTGGAAATAAATTCTACACCAGCAAATATTATTGGAAATGATTATTATTGATCGTGAAATTCAGATTTTAAAATAAATTATACAAAAAAAGAAATACTACAACGAAAATACTCTTACGCTCGTATGTCGATAGTAGCTAACTATCCGGGGGCCCCCTAGTCTGCGGCTTCCAACTGTAGCGTTCTCCTGGCTTTCTCCATCAATCGCCTTTTTCCGTGCAATTCGCCGAAATCTGCCGTCCCGCCAACTCCAAAATTGTACTTCCTTGAATATCCCGCCTAACCTCCAAAAGAAAATTCCGCCAAAAAACGCTCGCCTAGTCGAATTCCCAGAATCCAAAAAAAAGAGAGCTTTTCAAGCTCCATCCGGGGCCTTTTATCGTTTCTGGTTGCCACGCTTTCCTCCAAGCGAGCTTCCGAACGTGGCTCCACTTTCTCGTCCAGTGGAGGCGCGCGGCATTACAGACTTTGCTGCATTATCCGTAGGCGTTGTTGTAATCGTTCAGTTGAACGCACTGATCATATGGCAGCTCAAAAGCTCTCGGTGGGAACTGTCATTCCCAATGTTTATTTATTTGCCGAGACCAACTTTTGTTTTGCGTTTTGTTCTGAAACCATGGTATTGTAGCTGCTTCCCTACCCCACATCACAGAACATCCTCGCATATCGACGCACGCCTGGCTAACTCCTACAGTGAAGACAGGAAGTTAGCTGACAATCCACGTAAGTTGCCACAGTCAGCCTTTTGATGTTGTCTACATATCGGCGAAACTTTCCTTTGTAGAATGTTCCCAAATGGAAAATGTACGTTGATTCAAATAAACGTACTCCGATGTTTTAGCCTTCAAGGGCATGTCGCAATTTTCACCAAGTTTTGCATGAGTCCTTTAAAAATAACGCGACGAAATCCTCTCCGATCTAGCTGGCCGACAAGCAGCCACCGCAAAAATGGAACACGGTGCACGGATTGGTTGACCGGTTGGTACCATCCGTTGGCACTACTCAGACTTAACGTCTAGAACCGATGAGAGGTCGGTTCCTCGTTCGGATTTAGACAGAAAAATCATTACAACGCCTTTAACCGAGGAGAGGTCGGTTTCGATTTCCTTCGGGAAATCGAGTTATCCGCGTTGGTTGAGTGCTTTCGGTTCGGCGCATGGTATCCTAGTTTGCGTTTTGGAGATTTCATATAGCGTAGGCTGTTTCGATTCGAATTAAAGTAGAGTATATCTGACATTGCATCGGTATGTAGATCGGGAACGCGCGAGTTCATTGTTGTTGTCCATATTGAATTGTTAGAAGCCCCGAAAAGCTACGGTAAAGTTTAAATTTTTTTCGGAAAACGGGCAAGTTGAACGGTGGCTGAAAATCAAACGAGCTTGGTACTCACAATAAGATCCACGACCGTCTTCCTCTCCAGACTAGTTGGCCAACAAACAGCCAACATGGAGTAGGCTATGAGTGCCCGGACTTGTTGACCTTAAGGGTAAGACTCGTTGGCCCGGCTTCAGATTTCAAGTCCTGGAATCGTCAAGAGGACTATTCGCACTTCCTTCGGGAAGTAATCAATTCGAGCGATGAAAATCATTACAGGCTATCGTGTGGTCGAGCTGTTCACCATGATGGTACTCTCCGTTGCCACTTCTCAAGACTGCCCGTCTTCGATTCGTTTGCGAAATCCGCTTGAATTTCCACCAACCTTTAGTTCATTACATAATTTCAAAGAAAAATAGGCTTCGCGTAAGTGAAAATAATTTACGTTTTTTTATCTTTTTTCAGATGCGTATGGCCGTTAAAAAGTTTGACAGCATTGGAATGATATTTGCAAGTGCAGATACAATTAGCTAGAGGTACGTTTTTCATTTTGTTTTATTTTACTTTTTTTAAGTTATTCAATTTAATTTTATGTGGTTTTCTTGATCCTGTTATTCATTTCTAAGAACATGCCTACGATGGCTGGATCCCTTATTATAGTCTTTCATTTTTAAGCTTTGGGGATATTATGGTTCTACTGAAATAACTAGACAACTGCATTGAAATAAATCTTCATAAGATCACCATCCCGCAAAAAGTGTATAATATTCGCTGGCTCTATGTATCCTCGATGCTCCCCGGTTTGTCAATAAGTTCCCAAATTTTCTCTTCTCTAAAACGGAGTCCCGCAGGACGTCAGAAGATGGTCTGGTATTGCAGCAGAAACAAGTTTGCAAAGCCCTGTGAGAAATCCCGTAAGGATCCTAAATTGATTCTTTCCTAGTCTGATGCACGATTTAAATCATCTCGAAATCTTAATATGTAAACTAGTTTCTATTTCCGTCATTTGTCTCTGGAAAAGTCTTTTCGACCTCATCGTACGGTCTCCACCAAGAAGATGCATGGCATCATTCCCAGTGGATCATAGTTATTAGTGCCGGGCGCAGTTAGACCTATACTTTGTATACAATCTATAAATTCTATTCGTCTTCTTCATAGCGCTACACCCCCTATCCATCCATCGCTGATTGCAACAAGCACCTCCAACTGTGACCGCATCCTCCAATTTCGAAATCCGAGCAGCGATAAACTGTTCGTCGACTGATTGAGACCAGCGTTTCCTCGGTTTCCCCACTAGTCTCCGCCCTTCAGTTCTTCCAACGAAAACCTTTTTGAGTATCCGTTGTTCGTCCATACGATTCACATGGCCAGCCCATTGCAGCTTCCAAAGTCTTACAATCGTTGATCGAATTCGGCATCGTTCCCCTCCTAGTTTCGCTCCTATTATTCCCCTCAGGGCCCGTCTTTCGAAGGCGTCCTATATGTTTGCGGATGCACAGGTCTTATCACACTTGGAGCTTTGTTTTCCTGTGTATGCAGCATATCTCCAAGATCGTCAAAACTGAATAAAAAATGTGATTTGCAACCTGTATTTTTCGGCGTATTTCGTCTCTCTCATTACCGGTTCTCGCGCCTAAATATAAAAATTCGCCCACATTTTCCATATCGTATGCGCCAAGTGTGATATTTAGTGTATTTGAGGTATTTTTCCTCAATTGCATCGAGCTTTTTGTTATTGTAGATGGTAGTCCTTATTCCGGCCTTCTTTTAACTAGTTTTATTTTCGTATGTAATTCTCAGACAATAGTTATATAGCGCAAACTTCTAGTTTTTAACACTTTTGACTTTTTACACAAATCTCTAACGGCGTAGTCTTAAGAAACAACTTTACTGTTTGAATTTAATTTATAAGTAAGTAAGTAATGTAGAATACGCTACAGTATGCCTCGCAGTTCTGCGCAAAGAAAAGGATGGAGGCTACTGAAGATAGCAACCGACTATTGGAAATACCACTAAAAAAACCTAACTGCTATTAAACTCACTACACTATTCTAGGAAGGGAAAGAGGGAATTGTTCCACTTGACCTTATTGTATTATAATTCCTACCAGACTAGTTTTTGCCTACTTTCTAACTCGCTGAAATCCGCGTTTGCTTACCTGCTAATACCCACCACCATGCTAAGCGACTCATCCTAATTTAAGCTATTATTCCACTGCTAACTTCACTAGACCCTTATTCTACTACTTCAAAGCTAATCTATTGTCAACGTCTTGATTTTAGCCCCATCACCTACGACAAGGGACTTCGGAAGTCGTGAAGGAAGTGACTTGTAAAAAAAAAAAATAACTAGGAAAGAGGAGAAATATGAAAAGAGAAGCATCCTCGAAACTCTGGCAATGATCTTTTTTTCTTTCACGAAAATTCACTCTAATTACCTCTGACATTTTTCTCCACTCATTCAGCCTACCTCTAAACCCTAAACCAATTGAAGAAAGGTTCCCATCCAAGTCGCCCCGATCACCCTGTTCGACCTCCCAGTCACGAGGAACCATAGGTGCAATAATCCGATTCTACTCCGCCTCCCGACCAAACAACTGGGAGGCGTACTACCGAAACAATTATGAATCGTACCGCAACGTACAAAAAGAAACGCAACTTCAGAAGGATTTAAGTGGTTTGTCGTCGATCTCTCTTCAAAGGTAACTCTTTCATTTTCTTTTCCATGTCTTTTCTTGTGATGTCCATTTAGATCTTAATTTAATCGTATCTGGGTACCTTATTTACACCCCTAACTTCCACTATTCCGGTGCTATGAGATGAGAGCCCTATTTAGACGCACTATGCTACGTAAGGTTTCAGATCCTTAGCGTGCCATAGACCCGCTTAATCTCCTTCTCGAGTAACCAGCCGATAGGTAGACGTCGACTTCTTCTATTGGATTTTAAAAGGTCCTAAATATTCCGGTGCTAGCTTCGCGGAAAAATAGTTCGCGGCATCCGACTGAGCGAAGTTTCGTCTACAAACCATATCGTTCACCTGGAATGGTGGAGTCCGCTTCCAAAGGTTGTATTTTTGTGAGCTTTGCTCCTCCGCATTACGCATGCGTTCCTTAACTTCTTCCCGCACTTTGGCCGTCAAACTCTCTCGTAACCTTGGATTATTTTGAAGCTCCTCTTCCTCTATGAAGGTCTTCCCTCGAAGTCACCATTTCGCGTTCAAAGTTTACTAAATATGGTGTCACCTCCATTTTTTACATGAGTATACGTTCGCAGAGCACACCCAATTTTTTATATTTCCTTATCCCATAACTTATGGTTATCACCTACGTACGATCTCAGCATCCTTTTGATTGTTTGGCTCACCCGATCTGCGGGATTAGCCTGGGGATGATAAGCCGTATAATGAATCTTGGTACCATACGTGGTGACCAATGTCTGCAACTCTTTAGAGCAGAACTGCAACTCTTTAGAGCGGAACTGCAACTCTTTAGAGCGGAACTGTACCCCGTTGTCGTAGATTATTAATAAAAATACTTGTTCCTCCAATATCCGGGCAATTGCTTTTCCGTGTGCTTGACGGAGCGGGAAGATAAGCGGGAACTTGCTAAAGTAATCCACGACGGTTAATACATAGTAATTCCTTAGAGTGGACAAGGTAAGGGACCTTTCAAATCAACGGATATTATCGTCCAGGGCTCCTTCGCCTGGCCTTCCCTAGAAACCATTGGGCCACACGGGCGTCTTCGTTCCACTTTAGTCGACTGACAGATCTGGCATCTTGCGACATATCGTTTAATATCGGCTCTCATTTATGGCCAAAAGTACCTTTGCAGCACACAATCGTATGTCCTGCCAGCTCCCATATGACCCGCCTTTGGATCGTCGTGACACTGTCGGAATACCTTCCCCCGCTCTCCCTTGGGTATAACCCGTTTCCAGCTATTGTCACTTCATTCTGGTTACCTGCCCGTGAGGTGCTTCCACAGTTGTCCGTTTTCCACCCTCCAGTCCGGAAAGTTTTGTGGCTCTTATTACAATTTTTCTATCCCGGAGCACTCTGGGCCTCTGGTAGAGACCTTCGACTGGGGCCCTCGGACCCGGTTAGCCCAATGAAGAGGGCCCGTGCGCCACTCGCTTTTCCAATGGGCCCCACGGGAGTCGCCAAGCGAGAATCGCGACTCGTCGAAGACTCGTACCGGCACCGATGTTATTTCCGCGCTCGCGTACCGACGGTGTCGCCTATTCCTCCCTACACCAACTCGCACACCTAAACAGCGCGTGGAATCTAAGGGGAATTTATGTCCTGCCGGACCCTTGAGCCACACCACGTGTTGGCGGAGCACCCTCGAGCCTTCCACACCTGGGGTACTATTCGTGCTCGCCCATTACGCCACTTCCCGAGCCAAACCTTACACTTTGGCACGTTCCACTTGTGGAAATAAATTCTACACCAGCAAATATTATTGGAAATGATTATTATTGATCGTGAAATTCAGATTTTAAAATAAATTATACAAAAAAAGAAATACTACAACGGAAATACTCTTACGCTCGTATGTCGATAGTAGCTAACTATCCGGGGGCCCCCTAGTCTGCGGCTTCCAACTGTAGCGTTCTCCTGGCTTTCTCCATCAATCGCCTTTTTCCGTGCAATTCGCCGAAATCTGCCGTCCCGCCAACTCCAAAATTGTACTTCCTTGAATATCCCGCCTAACCTCCAAAAGAAAATTCCGCCAAAAAACGCTCGCCTAGTCGAATTCCCAGAATCCAAAAAAAAAGAGAGCTTTTCAAGCTCCATCCGGGGCCTTTTATCGTTTCTGGTTGCCACGCTTTCCTCCAAGCGAGCTTCCGAACGTGGCTCCACTTTCTCGTCCAGTGGAGGCGCGCGGCATTACAGACTTTGCTGCATTATCCGTAGGCGTTGTTGTAATCGTTCAGTTGAACGCACTGATCATATGGCAGCTCAAAAGCTCTCGGTGGGAACTGTCATTCCCAATGTTTATTTATTTGCCGAGACCAACTTTTGTTTTGCGTTTTGTTCTGAAACCATGGTATTGTAGCTGCTTCCCTACCCCACATCACAGAACATCCTCGCATATCGACGCACGCCTGGCTAACTCCTACAGTGAAGACAGGAAGTTAGCTGACAATCCACGTAAGTTGCCACAGTCAGCCTTTTGATGTTGTCTACATATTGGCGAAACTTTCCTTTGTAGAATGTTCCCAAATGGAAAATGTACGTTGATTCATTTTGCATCCTATGCTCGTACAAATAAACGTACTCCGATGTTTTAGCCTTCAAGGGCATGTCGCAATTTTCACCAAGTTTTGCATGAGTCCTTTAAAAATAATATCTGGTGGAGTACCTTGAGACAACAGTTCATGGAGTCATTCCCAGACTTTTCCCAGCCGCTGCGGTGTCTGCTTTAGGATAATTTGGTTCGCTGTCTCTTCCAAGTAAGTCTGCCAATCAAGATCAGTAATTTCTTGTTTGGGTGTGAATGGATATTGTTATACTCTACATGTTCCTGGCATTAGAATTGCTCGGCGCAGGTTTCTTTTGGGCTTCGCAGCGATCCGCTACGCCAATTCTGCGGATAGATTCAGGTTCTCCTCTCGACACATATTGTTCAAGATAGATATGATGTCGTCCGTTTGCGGTGCGGCAACACGAACACCCAAACAATGACTTCTTATCGCAGCGATTACTTTCGATGTGGAGTTGACGGACAGTATAATTCGGCAGGTGGCGATATACTTCTCCATCGTTCGACGAAGCGCATGTTGAGCATCTTTTGTCAAGCCTTTCACTTCAGACAACACAATTACTTGAAATTATTCTGGCCAGCGGGGTCAATTTGGTGAGTTTGTGCTACTTGTTTGATGAGGTCAATAACAACCACCCGATCGTATATTCCAGCGTCCGACGGGTTAACTTCAAGATGGTAATATCTCCGCTTTCCATATAATACCATATAATTTATAGGATTAAATACATTTTAAATATCTACTTCCGCTTGGCTCGGGAAGTTATCCTCGCGGAGAACTTATATTTTTTTTTGTTTTTTTTTTTTTTATTATTATTATACTTTTAAATAAGACCGCGGGCACCCTTAAACTCGTGTGTGGAAGGCTCCCGTGACACTCCCCCCCTTACTTCAAGGGAATTTTCCTAAAATTCCCTCATTGAAAAACTATTCCTCAGATCAATATCTTAAATTGGATTTCACCCTTAACTATTCTAAGTCGTGTGCCTATCAATAATCTGTTAATTCTAACCTACGCCTAACAATAATCTGCTACTTCTAAACTATTTACCCTAACGCCTATCGACCAGAATTTCCTCGAAGCCTCTCTTCTATTTCCCATTTGTCACTCCCCTTAACTCGAACCACATTAAGTTAGTCCTAATGCCAACGGTCTATTCTTTTTTTTTTAGCTCAAGTTCGGATGAAGGAAGATAAAATAATACAAAAAATAAAAAGGAAAAAGTGCGCAAATAGATGATCCAACTATATCACCTTGTGCCGCGAACTAACGATAAACGGAAAGGAAAAGGAGTCAATCAGGTCACTCCAGCTGACAACGTAGCTAAGATTAAGCAGAGACGGTATATATTTCATTTTCTTCATATTGTGCCGTCTAGAATATTTCAAATTGCTCTATATTCCGAATTTTATATTTCTAAACTCCTAACGTATTTTAAATTATATATATATTTATTCTAAATTCTAATATGCTATGAACTCGATTATAAACTATCTGGATTCTAAATTACACTATATGTACCGCCTACTTTAACATAAGCATCGCCTAATTTTCTCCATTTTATACGGCCTATATTCTAATGTAAGTCACAGTTTAGGACTTCGACATCCTAATCTAGTCTAAACTGTAATACCGCTACATTCTACATCTTCCCCCTGTCTCAGGCTCGTAACGCCTTGCATAGCAAACCTGTGTGACCTGCCAGTACGATTTCCGTCCGACGACTTCTTTTCCGAAAACTTCGCGTCTCCCGGAGAGTGAAACGTGATTTGGCATAAATAGGCCAGTTAGTTAATCCCAATAGGACGTAAGACGAGGACCACGGGGTCCTTAGACCGTAGCGCGCGCGTCCCGATACGCGTTGCCATCGACGAGACTTACTTGCCGCATTACTAGCCGGTTGCGCATAATCCGCTTAATATTTAAACTAATACTATAACCCACCACCACCTTAAAGAAACTTAGCACTAGTACCCTCCACCATCTTACTGATCAAACTTATTAGCTAACTTATTCACTAATTCGCTGGTCGGCCTCCCTCGCACACTCGACATTGTTTGCGGTCTCAGGATAGGTATGGCTTGAGGTCCTTTGCGTGCCAGGTCCCTGCACTCCTTCCATCCATATCCAGTAGTCTGAACAGAGCTGGTGACTCGCGTTTTTCAATTTTGAAGGGGCCAAGGTACTCCGGTGCCAGTTTAGCCGAGTAGTACTGGGCCGCATCAGACAACCCGAAATTCCTCCTCCACACCAAGTCATTGGGGAGGAAGGGGGGGGTCCGCCTCCGAAGATTATACCGTTGGGTACTTTTCTTCGCGGCCTCCTTTAAGCGCCTAAGCACGTCTTCGCTTACTTCCCCTAGTTTCACGGCCCTCTCTGTAGGATTTTTCAACGTGTTTTCATCCGTGGGTGAACTTGGCCCCTTCCGCGTAACCACCATCTCCCGACCGAAGTTAATGAAAAATGGGGTGCTTCCCATGGCCTCATGCGTATATGTACGTAACGCACATCCAATCTTCGGTAGCTGAACATCCCACTTCCGGTGATTGTCGCCCACATACGCTCTCAACATCTGCTTGATGGTCTGGTTGATCCGCTCTGCGGGATTGGCTTGTGGATGGTAAAAGGGCGTGAACTGTATTCGGCCTCCATACCCGGTCACTAGCTTGTCCATCTCTTTGGACCTGAATTGGACACCATTGTCGCAGACAACCAAGGCGGGGACCCCGAACACCAGGAAGATTCGTTCCTCTAACAGCCTCGCTACCTGGGCCGCTGTCGCTTGCCGGAGGGGAAAAATTAAGGGCATTTTGGAAAAATAGTCCACCACTGTCAGAATATGAGTATTCCCCTGAGTGGAACGCGGTAAAGGTCCCACCAAATCGACACAAATTACCTCCCAGGGTTCTTTGGTTTGCCCCGATCTGGAGGCCATCGGCCCATAGGGAGATCTCCGCTCCACCTTGGTCGCTTGGCAGGTTCTGCACCGTGCCACATACCGACGAACGTCTGCCCTCATTTTCGGCCAGAAAAACCGCTGGGCAATCCGGTCATATGTCCGGCTAGCCCCCATATGCCCAGCCGTGGCATCGTCATGGTATTGTAGGAGGGTGGCCTGCCGCTCGTGCTTGGGAACCACCTGTTTCCATGAATTTCGCGCCAACTCCGCATGTCGACCTGGCAGATGCCTCCATAAGGTCTCTCCTTCCACTCGCCAGTCGGGGAACTTGTCGGGCTCTTCCAATATCTTGGCCCGCATGCCGTCTACCCACTTGTCCCCTTGGTTTCCCGTCTCTATCATGCAGACCTCTGGGATTGCTCGCGACAGGGTGTCGGGTACCAAATGCTCCTTACCCTTCCGGTGAATGACGTTAAAATCAAACTGCTGGAGCCTTACCGCCCAGCGCGCCAGTCGACCATTTGGGTCTCGCAGATTATTGAGCCACACCAGCGAGTGGTGGGCGGTAACCACCGTAAAGCGTGACCCTTCCAAGTAGGGCCTGAGTTTCTCCACGGCCCACAGCACCGCCAAACACTCCTTTTCGGTGGTGGAGTAAATCTTTTCCGCCTTGGAAAGGCCACGACTAAGGTAGCATACAACCTTTTCACCCTCTGGGTGGCTCTGGCTCAACACCGCCCCGACGCCATGATCTGAAGCATCTGTTTGACCTTAAACGGTAGGGAGAAGTCCGGGCAGGTGAGGATGGGTGCGTTGACAGCATCTTCTTGCAGCGCAAGAAAGCCAGCTCACATTGCTCCGTCCACTCGAACCTCTTATTCTTTCGAAGAAGATTTGTGAGTGGTGCTGTCAACGTTGCATGGTCCGGGATGAATCGCCGGTACCAAGACACCATGCCCAGAAATTGCCGGACCTTCTTCACGTTGTTCGGCCGGGGGATATGCAGTATACATTCTACCTTTTCTGGGTCGGCGTGTAGTCCACTTTCGTCTACTACATATCCCAAGTATTTGAGCTGCGGCCGACAAAACTCACACTTCTCCCGTGAAACCCGTAGTCCAGCTCCCCTGAGACGTGACAGTACCACTCGGAGGATCTCTAGGTGTTTGTCGAAATCCTCAGTGACTACTATCACGTCGTCTAGGTACACGAACACGTATGGTTCTAACTCCGGCCCCAAAACGTGATCTATAAAACGCTGCCACGTCGCTGGAGCATTGTGCAACCCAAAAGGCATGCGGTTAAAATGAAAGAGGCCTCGACCAGGCACAGTAAAAGCTGTGAGCGACTTAGACGCCTCTGCCATAGGTATCTGCCAGTAAGCCGATTTGATGTCCAACGAGGAGAGGTAGCGTGCTGCACGCAACTTGTCTAATGTGGTGGCGATGTAGGGTAGTGGGTAGGCGTCCCGCTCGGACACGCTATTCAATTTTCGGAAGTCCACGCAAAACCGAAATTTTCCGTCCTTCTTCTTCACTAGAAGGATGGGTGATGACCATGGACTTCCGGAAGGTTCCACCACCCCCAGCCGCAGCATCTCGTCCAGCTCCTCGTTGATGTGTGCCTGCACCGCCGGAGACACGGGGTAATACCGCTGCTTAATGGGCTCGGCCGACGTCTTGATGACATGTTCCACCCCTCGAGCACACCCTAGGCCGTCTCCCATCAACTGGAATTCCTCCGCTACTAGCGATTCTAGGCGTGTCTCTTCATGTGGTGTCAACCTGGTCCTCCTCTGCAACGTCTCACAGGAGGCCAGTGCCGCAAATTCCCACGATTCCCGGCCGAGATCCAGGACAATCCGGAATAAGCGCAGAAAGTCCACTCCTAGAATCAGCGCTTGTGGGACTGCGGGCACCACTAAAACCCTCATCCATCTGGTGACCCCTTTCACGGTTATTGGAACCCAAACGTCTCCTTCACTTGGAACACAACCACTGTCCGCTAGCCGTATAACCGAGTGTCCTGCCTCCCGAAGTTTTAGCCCTTGTGCTCGCAGCAAATCCCAACTGGATCCTCCCAAGATGGTATGCGTTGCCCCGGAATCCACGAGCCCCAGCCACTTATTCCCCAATACCTCCACCTCCAAGTGAGGCCTATTGTCTCCACCCATATCTCTCAACAGAAAAGCTACCCCCGGTACCGCGGCTTCTTTCCCCCTTCTATACGTGCTCGGTTCGCCGCCTACTGAGCACCGCGGAAGTTTTCCGACGCTGGTTGGGTTGGGGTTGCATGCGATGGCCTCTCTCCCCCCATTCTCTCACTGGCCCTTCTATTCCCTTCAGTAATCTCCCGCTGTCGCGGCCAATTCGACTTCGCGGCCTGTCGGCAGTTAGGACAATTGCTCTTCCTAACCCCTTCTCGGCCGCACCCAAAACATTTCAAAGGCACAGCACACTCCCTTGAAGTGTGACCCAGGCCTTTACAGTTCCAACACTGTATCCCCGAACTGTGCACCGCGGCTACCCTAGTCGATCCTCGTCTTCCCGCGTAGGCCAAGTCAGGCTCCAGCAAGTGTTGGGAGCTCGCGAGCGGTGGGGGTCGATAAGCTTCTACTGATGCCCGTGTTGTCTCCAGGTTCCGGCCCAGTTTTACCAGCTCGGCCACTGTCTTCACCGACTCCAAGGACAACTGAGTCTGGTAGAAAGGCGTGAGATTTGCCCTGAGGATCTCGAGCTTGTCCTCCTCTGAGCATGTAATTGACCTGCGCCGAAACAACCCCTCTATTATCGCTATATACATCCCTACGGTTTCGTCGGGACCCTGGGTACGTTCCTTGATTTCCTCCAGCAACTTTTTATCGTAATTTGGAGGAAGAAACTCGGCTCGCAATTCTACCATCAATTCCGCCCATGAGCTCACCCTGGCACGGTTGGCGCGAAACCATACTAACGCTCGGCCTTCAAACAGCTCTACGGCCGATTGGTAGAGCCGCGCGGTAGACACTCCTCGAGCGAGTCGTAGCTCCTCGACCCGCTCCAGGAACGCACTCAAAGATCCAGAGTCCCCGCTGAACTTTAAACCCCATTTGTAGATGTCGAACCCTTTGGGAGTCACGGAGTCCACTCGAATGACTGGCTGTGGCGGCTCGCTCCTCCCGATTTCATGTAACGCGTTGTCCTCCTGTCCGCCATGGCTCCTCGATTGCCCCTCCGAAGTCCCTATGCCCCCTTGTGGCTCTTGCATTGCTTCGGCGTTTCCTTCCTCTTGCCCTGGCAGCGGCGTAGAACAGGAGCTCGGCTTATCTGGATCCGCTGTAGGCGCCTTCACTTCTACCTCGTGACTTGGGGTGTCCACCTCCTCCTCCACCTCTGGTGCTGAAGGTGATCCCGGGACTACTCTTCCTAGAGCCATCAACAGCCGTTGTCGCATCTTATCTATTACGGGGAGCGAAGCCTCTGGGGAATTTGACATGTAGCGTAGTCTCCGTAGTCCAAACGCCACCTTTGCCCTAACCTTCTGGATGTCCCTTAGCTTCCGTTCTATCGCTGCCAGGCTCTCGACCTCTGCCACCTTGTCCGTCATTGCGGCCAGATCATCCGCATATGGTATCGGGTACTCCCTCGCTAGTAGGGACTCGTTGGCGTCATCCTCCGACCGAAGTGCGTCCCGCAGAGTTGTCCGCATAATCTCGACCGTTCCCGTTGGCAAATCGCGTATGACCAGCTCGTACGCCAATTCATCTTTCGCGAGACGATTGACCAAGAAGCTTCCTGATTTCGACATCTTCTCTAAAAGATACGTACCCAAATTAATCACTATTATAATTTACAAGGCTTATATTATAATTTAAAACGCAAAAATCCTTAAGAACTAAGTAAATAGACGAAGTTTCTGCTGAATTGGAACTCTCTTCTTTTTTTTGTAAAACATGTATCCTTACATCGAATGGTTAAATTCACACTTCCGCAATGTAAAACACTACACTCACGCCCGTTTCTCTCGCCGCTTGCACCAAGCACTTGACCCTGAATTGCACACCCCCCGCAATGGATAGCACAACACTCACGTTCGTCCTTTTTGCCACTTTCACAGAGCACTTTTCACTATCTTGCACACTCCCGCAATAACACACAATCACTTTCACTACTCACTTTCTTCGCAACTACTATTACTTCACTTTACTGCCCCACGTTGGGCGCCATAATATTACAATTTTTCTCTCCCGGAGCACTCTGGGCCTCTGGTAGAGACCTTCGACTGGGGCCCTCGGACCCGGTTAGCCCAATGAAGAGGGGCCGTGCGCCACTCGCTTTTCCAATGGGCCCCACGGGAGTCGCCAAGCGAGAATCGCGACTCGTCGAAGACTCGTACCGGCACCGATGTTATTTCCGCGCTCGCGTACCGACTGTGTCGCCTATTCCTCCCTACACCAACCCGCACACCTAAACAGCGCGTGGAATCTAAGGGGAATTTATGTCCTGCCGGACCCTTGAGCCACACCACGTGTTGGCGGAGCACCCTCGAGCCTTCCACACCTGGGGTACTATTCGTGCTCGCCCACTACGCCACTTCCCGAGCCAAACCTTACACTTTGGCACATTCCACTTGTGGAAATAAATTCTACACCAGCAAATATTATTGGAAATAATTATTATTGATCGTGAAATTCAGATTTAAAAATAAATTATACAAAAAAAGAAATACTACAACGAAAATACTCTTACGCTCGTATGTCGATAGTAGCTAACTATCCGGGGGCCCCCTAGTCTGCGGCTTCCAACTGTAGCGTTCTCCTGGCTTCTCCATCAATCGCCTTTTTCCGTGCAATTCGCCGAAATCTGCCGTCCCGCCAACTCCAAAATCGTACTTCCTTGAATATTCCGCCTCCAATCGCCTTTTTCCGTGCAATTCACCGAAATCTGCCGTCCCGCCAACTCCAAAATTGTACTTCCTTGAATATCCCGCCTAACCTCCAAAAGAAAATTCCGCCAAAAACGCTCGCCTGGTCGAATTCCCAGAATCCAAAGAAGAGAGCTTTTCAAGCTCCATCCGGGGCCTTTTATCGTTTCTGGTTGCCACGCTTTCCTCCAAGCGAGCTTCCGAACGTGGCTCCACTTTCTCGTCCAGTGGAGGCGCGCGGCATTACAGACTTTGCTGCATTATCCGTAGGCGTTGTTGTAATCGTTCAGTTGAACGCACTGATCATATGGCAGCTCAAAAGCTCTCGGTGGGAACTGTCATTCCCATGTTTATTTATTTGCCGAGACCAACTTTTGTTTTGCGTTTTGTTCTGAAACCATGGTATTGTAGCTGCTTCCCTACCCCACATCACAGAACATCCTCGCATATCGACGCACGCCTGGCTAACTCCTACAGTGAAGACAGGAAGTTAGCTGACAATCCACGTAAGTTACCACAGTCAGCCTTTTGATGTTGTCTACATATTGGTGAAACTTTCCTTTGTAGAATGTTCCCAAATGGAAAATGTACGTTGATTCATTTTGCATCCTATGCTCGTACAAATAAACGTACTCCGATGTTTTAGCCTTCAAGGTGTAGTAATCTAAGAACTATGGCTCTAAAAGCAGCGCTGACACAGGCACACAGCACGAACGCAATTTAATAAGGATTCAGTCGATTCAGTCACCTTCCCCATCGCAACACTCGTTTTTTTTTTCGCAGGAATAATAAGTGGAAAAATTTCCTTTGTACTTAACACCCGGGAAACAAAATTCTAAAAATGTTTAAAAATTTCTAATGTGTAGTATCTTATTACAATATCTTTTGAAGATAATTTAACGAATTGCGGTGTAACGCGGTATGCAAATGCTTAGAACGAAACGGTTAACCCCTTTTAATTATGAATGCTAAAATCATTGTATCATTTAACCTGTTAATTATATGAACGCTAAAATCATTGTATCATTTAACCTGTTAATTATATGAACGCTAAAATCATTGTATCATTTAAACCCCTTAAAATTTGTCTAATTCTTCCGATTTTTCCCACCTAATTACGCCTAATTATCATAAACGACAAATTGCCTTCAATTGATAACTTAATTGAACCTACAAAAGACAGTGAAAAGGGAAATTGCAAATACCGCCGTCATAAACTACAAATGATAAGGAAAAAGTACATTTGATAGCAACAAAAACCTTCAATTGTGTGATTTCCCCCTTTCTGAATGGGTTCGTATTGTTCTACTTGCCCATAAAGTGTCGTAGTTGCTTGAGTGTGGAGAATATTAAATTGTGCTTGCGAAATTTGCATGCTATTGCGTCGTAAATCGTGAAAATGGGTGATAACTACATAACAACATTGGAAATTGGAATTATCGGGGAGAGTGGCGCCGGCAAGTCGAGTCTGATGCTTCGTCTGACAAACGAGGAATGGGATGGAGATCAGGAGTCTGCTCGAAACCGCCAGACAGCGCGGACGCCGCGTAAAGGAGAAGCGAGTTGGGAGTGAGAGGAGATTGCGGGCTGATCAGAATATCGCCGAGACACGTGGAAAAGTTTCTCGCGTAAAAGACAGTGAAATATTGTAAAAAAAATAGACGATAAAGTTATCGTGCAAATTGTGAACACCTTGTTAGTCGTGTGGGTTAGCGAAAAGTGGAATAAAACTCGTGTTCCGTCAAAATCTAGTGGAAGTATTTTCGCTTGGGTGTCCAAAGGTTTCTCCCTCCCTTAAATCATTTGTCGAAAAGTTATTCTTTAGTTCCCAGAAATAATCAGGTCCCCAAAGGAGATATGAAACGAAGAAACAATTTGAAAATGTGGAAAAAGGCGTCATTGATTTGCCCCCGAATTTAGTAACAATTAGTTACTCAATGCACTTAGCATGTAACGGATTTGTAATTAACCGTTAGCTCTTTTGTCGGAAATTTTTCGAAATGCTGTGATGCAACTTCGCTTCATCGATTAAGGAAGTCGGTTCGCGTGGAATCGTTGTTGTTAATGTACTGTACATGTTCCAATACAAATTCGGAAACTCCTCCACAATACTTGTTAGAAGAAGCGTGCACACAGAGATGAATCGTGAGAATACAAACAAACTGGAACGTTTCACAGAAGTACACAGAACACTTTCATGGAATAATTTCTGTGTTTGAATGGTGCATGCTTGGGGTGAAATGAACTAGTGAAGGATCAGAGAGCAAGTCTTCGAAGAAAAACCGGCAACCCGAACAAAATAAATACGCGTTTGATCGACAAATATCTCTTCGAATCTTCTCACGTTTCCCTATGTGGCAACGAAAAAGAAAAGTACGGTAGTTCGCAAATGTAGATTTAATTAGACACAAGAGAAAAAACTAGTAAATACACGGTGGATATTTGCGTGGAAAAAATAAAAGTGCGTGTGTGGTCGGAGTAAATTGATCGCGATAGAAATGCACAAAGTAATGCTTGCGAAGATTCTGTAGCAAGAAGTGAAGTGAAGGCCCAAATTTAAAGCACGTCGGCCAGTTGCACTAAACAACAAAGTGATAATAACGGTCCAGACATTGCAACACAGCACGCTCACCGTGGAAATTGATCCTAGCAAAACGATCAAAGAGCTGAAGCAGGAAATCGAGGCTGTCCATGCTTTTCGGGAATTGCAAGGAAAGGTTGCAGAATTGTCGGGAGAAGAGGAGGCTTTCACATTATTCGGCGCAGACATAACTTGAGTAGTTCACATTATTTCAAGTAATAGAAAATTCATATTAGCTTTTGCATGCATGTTCATTTTCGCGTCTTATTGGAATCCCGTATGAAGTTCAAGTCACAAAACCTTAGAATTAAAAGCGTCGATTGAAAGTGTAGTTGTAAGAAAAGCTTATCAGTCGTGTTCAGATACAAGACGACCTGAGCATTAAGAAACATAATCTTGAAGAGATAATTTTCTCTATAGAATGTTATGTGGCATTCAATGAATTTTGTCGAAATATTTTTGGATAAAGTTCGCATGAAAATTATAGCACCATGATGTAATCAATTGCATATAGAACTTTGCTATCACACGATTAATTTGAATGAATCTGTCTGAGTTCAGAGCGATTAATTTGCATGTATCCATTTTTATACTGATTACGTTGTGCATCCAGAGATTACGCCTGGTTTTAGTAATTCTTGTTCGTGAACTTCAATGTATTTCTTGCTATAGATTTTTTTTTTGGCACTCTCAAATATCTGCACTTTACTAGTTTTCGATACCGGATATGTAAATGAGCATACTTATTGGTCTAATTTTGAAGGCTTAATTTTATATTCATACATATTTTAATCAGTTCTTGAAAGTGAACATTTTTTTTCAATTTCATGAAAAATTTTGGATTTTTAATATAATAAAGAGTATGTTCAGTTTACGCTTTGTCGATGTACTTGAACATCAAAGGCATTATATCATTTGCATTTAGTGATACTCCGTTAAAAGTTCCCGAAATTTGAATAAAAAAATAAGATAACATTACCTTATTATTTAATAATAATAATTATAAAATAATACTGATTCATTTATTTAAATAAACAAATTTACCTAATTATTTACCCTATAAATCTTTCTACTACCCATTTATATGACAGCACTGATTCAAATTCTTAGTAAAATTAAACCATAAGATAAAATATCACACCTAAAATAATAGCCTAAACCCATTCAATAAAAAGAATAACAATTTGAAATGATAAAAATCAAAGACAATATAAACAATAAATTTTGCACCATTCAAAAATATAAAAAGGTATTATAAATGACAGATAAAAATTTAGATTAAATTCGAAGCTTTTGTGTTTAACGAGAGTTAATAATGATGTAATTTCTCAACTGGGATTTTAGAATGACAGTTCAGGTAAAATACAAGTATAAACGAGTATTTGTTGCAACAAAAAGAGATAATTATGGGACATGCAAAATAATCACTTGCAACATCGTTGTTCTGGCATTTTCCGCAGAAGTCTGTAATGTAACAGTATCTGAACATTATTCTTATAATTAAAAGTCAAAAATTTAATAAAGGGCGATAATTTTAGTCTATTAAATCGCTCTCTAAGAGCTTGGAATTAATTCTCAACCAGAGATTGCAATTTTGAAAACCCTGTTAACATCGCTCGTCAGAAAGGTAGATTGGAATTGAAACATTTCCTGTGTTGAAGATTATCTTTCTCAAATTGATTCATTACTTAAATTCTGCCTTTTATTTAAGTATTATTTATCACCATACAAAATGTACATAAGTGTAACATAAATAGTTCATTTATATTCAAATTCCAAATAAGATTTTGTGGTCAGCTATAGAGTATCAGAAAATGTGTAATTCCGGAATTTAACCTGTTAGAAACCAATAAGTTAGATTAGGTATAGATGATCTAATGAATTGATTGAAAATTGAAAGAAAAAAAATAAAAATGAATTAAAAACGTACCCGAGGGTCTTTCCTTTCCTCCATTTCTAACCGGGTATAGGACCCGGTACGGTGGCAGGCTTCCCCCTCAAAATATGAGCCAGTCACCGGGTACAATTTAATCCTTTTTATTTCAGGTGACTTAATGGGTTGAGTGGCCCAAGCCAAGTGCCTTTTTATGGCATAAAGTTATGCAATTCCATTGTATAATTCTATGACATAAATTGGTCACCGGGGTACTCCCCTTCTGATGGGAAGGTTCATACAATTCAAGTTGTATGAGTTTTCCACTCAGAAGAGGAATACCTGGCCACTTCAACGATTTAACATTGGATTTATTCCGGTTGGGTGGGCATGAAGGGGCTCCACCACCACCCGGTTGCCCCTCTTTCATTTGTGGGCCCTGAATGTATTTGGGTAAGGACGAGGTCACCCCCAAATTAGTCTTTCTTGTCAGGTTGCACTTGTTCTCGCAACAAGTCGTAATTCCTTCGTGGAGGTTATCTACTGATTTGCGACTTCGGTCGTCCTCTCGAACTCTGCAAGCAATTCGTGAATGCGAAATGTTTTGTAGTGAGTCCTCGTGCCGGGGAAACGAACCCGCCCCACGACACCGCAATGCTAGCCTGCCAGCGCATTCACGCGTCTCCGGACGAGGGCATTCTCGGCAGGAATCAACACCTTCCTCTGCCGAGGCAGCAGAACATCGCTGCGGTCCTTCACGGACATATGAAAATCTCTTATTCACTACAAATGGCGCCCAACGTGGGGCCCGAAAAGCCCGGCTGTATCATCAGTCGTGAGCACGAGACAGTCCATCGTCTCTAGGTGTCCCCACAAGGTGTTAGAAATTTTGGCGGGTAGATAACTCCCGAGGGTTTTTGCACTAATCGTGCCCCAGCAGCCGAGTAACTTCCGAACGTGTGTTGTCTTCGGACATCAATATCGTTTGGTCCTTCTTTTGATTTATACCTTGGTGGTTTACCACCATTGTATAACTAGTAAGGCCAAATTATATTAGAGTCCCTTTTTGTGTTCGGAGGTTATTATCCCAACATCTATTTTGCGGAGGATTCTGATCCGCTCCCCAAACCAGCGGTGCCTAAGTGTCTTAAATTACATGGATTTTGATTTCATGTGATTGGCTGATTAGCTAATCCATGACTATCCATGACAAGACACGCGCTGCTTGTGGATTAGAATCCCACCCTGGGCTGACAAGCTGTAACTTGAGAAGTTTGCTAATGAGGGATCACTTCGGAACCCTGATTTTCATGGTGCCACAAGAGAGTGTCCCTGAAACGTTTTAGAAGGATTGTGCCATGGTGTCCATACTTGGGAGGAAGGACGGAAAGGAAAGACCGATTATTTTTTTTGATAACTTAAAACTTTTTTTGAAACTTTATCATACATTTTTTTTTTTTTGTGAGGTTCGACTATAGTTCGCCACTGACGGCCACTTACAAATCATAAATTTTGCATCATTTTTTTCACATTTTCATTATTTATATATATATATTTATTTAGGTTTTTAGTTAGCAATTTAAATTTCTTTTAGCATGCCCACCAAAAGAACTCCCGAAAGGAGAAAGTTGCGGTCGGATGCCGGACCAGCTCTATTGTGTTCCATCTGTCACGAGGACATGGACGAAACTACAAGCCAGAGGTTGCAGTGCGGACACAGGCTACATCAGCTGTGTTTGGCACAACTGCGGCAAACTTCATCCACGTGCCCGCTCTGTCGACAGCCTTTGGAAATCGCACAGCCAGCAACAGAACGACCTCAGTCCTCCAGTACAAGTGGAGCTGTCCCCAAAAGCGGACCCCTTCCATCCACTACAAGGAGTGCACGAGACGATGACTACAGGGCTGAAGCAGTTCCGCCTGCAGAAGAAGCGAGTCCACCGGTGGCTGTGGAAGCCACAGTTCTACGAGATCTAATGGCGCTCGTACAGGACATGTCCACCCGGCTCGCCTCTCTAGAGAGCCAGAGAGAGAACCCCGCACCATCCCGGCCAAGAACTCCTCCTATGTGGGATTCGGACCCAAATCCGTGGGACTTCCCAGTAGACTCGCGGCGTGATCCCGAACGGATCCGGCCAGGTACAGCCATGAATCCGTTGGCTCCAGTTTACCGGCCCCGATTGAGCCAAGCACCGCCACCAAATCAGGCTCCCGTGATTCCGCCGGACCAACGCTTCCATCCACACGACATGTATCGGCTGAAGCCGACACAGATCCCCAGCATCATCCAGGGATGGAATCTACATTTCAGTGGGGAACCCAATACGATAACGGTGGAGGTTTTCATAAGTCGGGTGGAGTCACTGATTGAGCAGATGCTAGCAGGAGACCGCACAGCGCTCGCAGGATACCTGCCAATGCTGCTTAGGGGAGCAGCCCTGGAGACATATTGGAGGATACATTCAGCTCCACCATCCATACGCTGGTCACGGCTGAAGGAGGTACTCCGCATGGAATACCCTACGGTCGACATGGACGAATTAGTCCTGGATAAGATGAATGCTAGATGGCAGCGTCCGGACGAGTCCTTCCATAAATATCGAGCCGATATCCTTCGGTTGAATGACCAGCTGTCAGAGCCATTGTCTTCTACCCAAATTCTTCGCCTGCTAAAGCGCAATCTAAGACCGGAGATTCGTCGGCATATCGTGAACTCCGATCCACAGAGTATGGAGGCCCTGCTGAGAAATGTGCGTCGTATAGAAGGGTTTGAGGAAGACCTACGGGACCGGCCATACTTACTAACCAGGACGGGTCCTCGACGAGGAATCGCGGAATTGGCCCCAGATTATACCACCCTAGATCTGGAGGATGATTTGGACCCAGACCAGCTTGCTGTAGCAGCAGTGGGAAGTCTTACGACCTGCTGGAATTGTCACCAAACCGGACACCGGTTCATTTCATGCCGCGCAGAACGTAAGGTTTTCTGCTACGGTTGCGGCAAGCCGGACACTTACTTCCCGGACTGTTCTGAATGTGCCGCACGAAAAAACGGCCAAAAGAGTACCCGACCACCTCAGCGGTACTCGAAACCCCAGCAGTAGCTCCTCAGTCAGCGGCTCACCCCAACCAACCTGACGTTAACCCACCAGCCATAACCATTACGACTGCGGATGTTCACTCTCTTCCGGAGACCTCACCAACGACAATATTAAAACGACCATCGCAGTCACTGCCAGAAGAACCGCGGCAGCCTCAAGTACGCACTCTAAAACCTTATCATGTTAGACTGCAGGAATATCGGGTGGCTCGAGAGCGAATATTTGCTTCCGAAGTTGTCACTTCCCGTCCGTGCACGACAAAATGGTCAACCCGTCGTTGGCGGAATTTCCGCAAGAGAGTGCGCACCTGCCGTCAAACCGTAAACTCTTGTAACATCTCGGAGGTTGCTGAGAATGAGATCAGACCTTATCATCCAATTAAAGTGTTGGGCGAGACCGTGTTTGCATTGATCGACACGGGTGCCAGTATCAGTTGTCTTGCCTCGAGCTTTGGCTCGAAAGTGCTCCAAGAATACCCGAACTTGATTAAATCCTGGCGCACTGAAATCAGTACAGCTGATGGCACCAAACACCCTATACGAGGTAAACTAACAACACCCGTGACGTTCAGGGGTCAGACGAAGGATATTACCTTCTACATTATCCCGTCTTTGACTCAGAACGTATACCTTGGTGTCGATTTCGTCCTTCGCTTTGGACTGGCCTCCGATTTATTCACCGATTTGTCTTTAAAAACCAGAAATGTCAACGAAATCACTTCTACTCCCGATAGGCATGACCTGACGTCTAACCAACGGCAACGCCTGGAAGCATCCATTGCTGCTTTCCCATCTTACGCTACCCAAGGCCTTGGCCGCACCACCCTAGTCTCACACGCCATTGACGTTGGCGATAGTAAACCGATTAAACAGAGACACTACGCCATCTCGCCAGCCATGGAGAAATTGGTGTATGCGGAATTAGATAGGATGCTCGAGTTGGGGGTCATAGAAGAGTCCCAAAGTGCCTGGTCCTCACCGGTAACCTTGGTTGTAAAGCCAGGTAAAGTCCGCCTCTGTCTTGATGCCCGTAAGGTAAACGCGGTTACCATCAAGGACGCGTACCCTCTTCCACTCATCGATGGAATACTAGGGAGACTGCCGAAAGCCAATTATATCACCAGTCTCGACCTAAAAGACGCCTTCTGGCAAATTCCACTCGATGAGGGCTCGAGGGACAAGACCGCCTTCACAGTGCCTGGACGACCATTATATCAGTTCGTCACAATGCCCTTTGGCCTGTGTAATGCGCCGCAAACGATGACCCGGTTGATGGACAAGGTCATCCCACCTCACCTGAAACACCAAGTGTTCGTGTACCTCGATGATCTTTTACTCATCACGGAAACGTTCGATCAACACCTCCTACTTCTACAAGAAGTAGCCCTGCACATCAGTAAGGCGGGACTCACCATCAACGTACAGAAAAGTAAGTTTGTCATGAAAGAAGTCCGATACTTAGGCCATGTCATAGGACATGGCACTATCAAAACGGATCCAGACAAAACGCGTGCGATTGATGAGTTCCCCTTACCAAAAACTGTGAAGCAGCTACGACGTTTCCTTGGTGTGTGCGGTTGGTACCGAAGGTTTGTTCGGAATTATGCAACAGTTTCAGCGCCCCTGTCAGACATGTTGCGGAAAGGGAAGTTCGTTTGGACCGAACTCAGCCGAAAGGCATTTGAAGAGCTTAAACAAGCCCTCACATCAGCTCCTGTCTTGCACAGCCCCGACTTCACGAAGCCCTTCTCCATTCATTGTGACGCAAGTCAACATGGAGTAGGAGCCGTGCTGGTGCAATTGACCGACGAAGGGGAGGAAGCTCCCATCGCCTTCATGTCCAATAAGCTGAATTCGGCCCAAAGGAACTATACTGTTTCCGAGCAAGAATGTTTGGCAGCGGTAATGGCTGTGAAGAAATTCCGAGCTTATATCGAGGGCCACCAATTCGAGATCATCACGGACCACGCGTCACTACAATGGTTGATGAACCAGGCAGATTTAAGTGGACGCCTAGCCAGATGGGCTCTTAAACTGCAAGGGTTCAAGTTCTCCATCAAACATCGGAAAGGAACCCAGAACATCGTACCCGACACTCTCTCACGGATGTTTTCCCCAGAGGGAGCCGAAATAACAATAAATGACGAGGACCCCATCGAAATAGATTTGGACAGCCCACATTTCGAATCAGATAGCTACAAAGAGTTGAGGCAAACCATAGCGACCCAACAGACACAGCTGCCTGACTTGAAGGTAATAGACGGCTATGTGTATAGACGAAACGAATACGCCACTGGTGATCCATGGCAGGAAGAAGAGTCTTGGAAACTCTGGGTACCGGAGGAAATGACACAACAGCTGATCCTCCGCGCACATGATCATCCGTTAAGTGCCCACGGAGGTTACGGTCGAACACTACGGCGACTAAAAAAATACTTCTTTTGGCCTAAAATGGCATCCCAGGTCAAAGACTACGTGAGCGCCTGTGATACCTGTAAAGGCACCAAAGCGCCCAACCAGCCTCTTCGACCTCCTATGGGTCAACTCAACGTCCCAGAACGCGTGTTCCAGCGTCTATACATCGATCTACTCGGTCCATATCCTCGGTCTTCCATGGGACACATCGGAGCTATAGTCGTTCTAGATCAGCTCTCAAAATTCCCAATGGTGGAACCTATCCGTAAATTCACAACTCCATCGATCGTGAAATTCTTAGAGAACCGGGTATTCCATGTGTTCGGAGTTCCAGAGAGTGTGTACTCAGATAATGGAGTACAGTTCCGGTCTCGGCAGTTTAAGAGCCTACTTGAGCAGTATGGCATTGAACACCAACTGACGCCCATATACTCTCCTCAGTCCAACGCGTCAGAACGGTTGAACCGCACCCTATTGGCCGCGATCCGTTCCTACGTCCACCCATCTCAAAAGGATTGGGATCGGCGATTGTCTGCCATCACATGCGCCCTGCGATCCTCGTATCATTCCGTCACCGGTGTCGCCCCTTACTTTGCCGCCTTTGGACAGCACATGATTTGCCACGGTAAATCATACCGACTGTTACGGCAATTAGAGTGTTTGGGAGACCCGGTCGTTGCGCTGGAGCCCCACGAACGTTTAGGAGACCTCCGCCAACAGATCGGACGGAAGATTAAGGCCGCAGGTAGTGCAAATGAAGCGCAGTACAATCTCCGGTCACGATCTGCTAATTTCAAAGAAGGAGATGAAGTTTTCCGGCGAAATTTCCGCCAAAGTGACGCCGCGGGGCATTACAACGCCAAGCTGGATAGGCGATTCCTGAAAAGCCGCATAAAGAAGTTAATGGGACCTAACCGTTACTTGATAACGGATCCATCGGGAAAAGAAGTGGGGATATACCACGCGAAAGACCTGCGCCGATAGATAATTGGGCACGTCTGTTTGTCCGTCCGCATATATTTTCAAAAACGCGCAAAGATTGTATACTTCCAGGCAAACATAGACATAAGTCAGTCCGTCCGTCTGTTAATTGTGTTCTTTTATTGTTCGTCATCTCTAGTCCCGACGCCGAAGGCAACCCGTGAGACACAGAAAGATCCTTCAGCTCCTTTTTCGTAATCCGCATTGCCTTGGGATCACGAGAAAATTAGCTGCCCTGTAGTAATCTAAGAACGATGGCTCTAAAAGCAGCGCTGACACAGGCACACAGCACGAACGCAATTTAATAAGGATTCAGTCGATTCAGTCACCTTCCCCATCGCAACACTCGTTTTTTTTTTCGCAGGAATAATAAGTGGAAAAATTTCCTTTGTACTTAACACCCGGGAAACAAAATTCTAAAAATGTTTAAAAATTTCTAATGTGTAGTATCTTATTACAATATCTTTTGAAGATAATTTAACGAATTGCGGTGTAACGCGGTATGCAAATGCTTAGAACGAAACGGTTAACCCCTTTTAATTATGAATGCTAAAATCATTGTATCATTTAACCTGTTAATTATATGAACGCTAAAATCATTGTATCATTTAACCTGTTAATTATATGAACGCTAAAATCATTGTATCATTTAAACCCCTTAAAATTTGTCTAATTCTTCCGATTTTTCCCACCTAATTACGCCTAATTATCATAAACGACAAATTGCCTTCAATTGATAACTTAATTGAACCTACAAAAGACAGTGAAAAGGGAAATTGCAAATACCGCCGTCATAAACTACAAATGATAAGGAAAAAGTACATTTGATAGCAACAAAAACCTTCAATTGTGTGATTTCCCCCTTTCTGAATGGGTTCGTATTGTTCTACTTGCCCATAAAGTGTCGTAGTTGCTTGAGTGTGGAGAATATTAAATTGTGCTTGCGAAATTTGCATGCTATTGCGTCGTAAATCGTGAAAATGGGTGATAACTACATAACAACATTGGAAATTGGAATTATCGGGGAGAGTGGCGCCGGCAAGTCGAGTCTGATGCTTCGTCTGACAAACGAGGAATGGGATGGAGATCAGGAGTCTGCTCGAAACCGCCAGACAGCGCGGACGCCGCGTAAAGGAGAAGCGAGTTGGGAGTGAGAGGAGATTGCGGGCTGATCAGAATATCGCCGAGACACGTGGAAAAGTTTCTCGCGTAAAAGACAGTGAAATATTGTAAAAAAAATAGACGATAAAGTTATCGTGCAAATTGTGAACACCTTGTTAGTCGTGTGGGTTAGCGAAAAGTGGAATAAAACTCGTGTTCCGTCAAAATCTAGTGGAAGTATTTTCGCTTGGGTGTCCAAAGGTTTCTCCCTCCCTTAAATCATTTGTCGAAAAGTTATTCTTTAGTTCCCAGAAATAATCAGGTCCCCAAAGGAGATATGAAACGAAGAAACAATTTGAAAATGTGGAAAAAGGCGTCATTGATTTGCCCCCGAATTTAGTAACAATTAGTTACTCAATGCACTTAGCATGTAACGGATTTGTAATTAACCGTTAGCTCTTTTGTCGGAAATTTTTCGAAATGCTGTGATGCAACTTCGCTTCATCGATTAAGGAAGTCGGTTCGCGTGGAATCGTTGTTGTTAATGTACTGTACATGTTCCAATACAAATTCGGAAACTCCTCCACAATACTTGTTAGAAGAAGCGTGCACACAGAGATGAATCGTGAGAATACAAACAAACTGGAACGTTTCACAGAAGTACACAGAACACTTTCATGGAATAATTTCTGTGTTTGAATGGTGCATGCTTGGGGTGAAATGAACTAGTGAAGGATCAGAGAGCAAGTCTTCGAAGAAAAACCGGCAACCCGAACAAAATAAATACGCGTTTGATCGACAAATATCTCTTCGAATCTTCTCACGTTTCCCTATGTGGCAACGAAAAAGAAAAGTACGGTAGTTCGCAAATGTAGATTTAATTAGACACAAGAGAAAAAACTAGTAAATACACGGTGGATATTTGCGTGGAAAAAATAAAAGTGCGTGTGTGGTCGGAGTAAATTGATCGCGATAGAAATGCACAAAGTAATGCTTGCGAAGATTCTGTAGCAAGAAGTGAAGTGAAGGCCCAAATTTAAAGCACGTCGGCCAGTTGCACTAAACAACAAAGTGATAATAACGGTCCAGACATTGCAACACAGCACGCTCACCGTGGAAATTGATCCTAGCAAAACGATCAAAGAGCTGAAGCAGGAAATCGAGGCTGTCCATGCTTTTCGGGAATTGCAAGGAAAGGTTGCAGAATTGTCGGGAGAAGAGGAGGCTTTCACATTATTCGGCGCAGACATAACTTGAGTAGTTCACATTATTTCAAGTAATAGAAAATTCATATTAGCTTTTGCATGCATGTTCATTTTCGCGTCTTATTGGAATCCCGTATGAAGTTCAAGTCACAAAACCTTAGAATTAAAAGCGTCGATTGAAAGTGTAGTTGTAAGAAAAGCTTATCAGTCGTGTTCAGATACAAGACGACCTGAGCATTAAGAAACATAATCTTGAAGAGATAATTTTCTCTATAGAATGTTATGTGGCATTCAATGAATTTTGTCGAAATATTTTTGGATAAAGTTCGCATGAAAATTATAGCACCATGATGTAATCAATTGCATATAGAACTTTGCTATCACACGATTAATTTGAATGAATCTGTCTGAGTTCAGAGCGATTAATTTGCATGTATCCATTTTTATACTGATTACGTTGTGCATCCAGAGATTACGCCTGGTTTTAGTAATTCTTGTTCGTGAACTTCAATGTATTTCTTGCTATAGATTTTTTTTTTGGCACTCTCAAATATCTGCACTTTACTAGTTTTCGATACCGGATATGTAAATGAGCATACTTATTGGTCTAATTTTGAAGGCTTAATTTTATATTCATACATATTTTAATCAGTTCTTGAAAGTGAACATTTTTTTTCAATTTCATGAAAAATTTTGGATTTTTAATATAATAAAGAGTATGTTCAGTTTACGCTTTGTCGATGTACTTGAACATCAAAGGCATTATATCATTTGCATTTAGTGATACTCCGTTAAAAGTTCCCGAAATTTGAATAAAAAAATAAGATAACATTACCTTATTATTTAATAATAATAATTATAAAATAATACTGATTCATTTATTTAAATAAACAAATTTACCTAATTATTTACCCTATAAATCTTTCTACTACCCATTTATATGACAGCACTGATTCAAATTCTTAGTAAAATTAAACCATAAGATAAAATATCACACCTAAAATAATAGCCTAAACCCATTCAATAAAAAGAATAACAATTTGAAATGATAAAAATCAAAGACAATATAAACAATAAATTTTGCACCATTCAAAAATATAAAAAGGTATTATAAATGACAGATAAAAATTTAGATTAAATTCGAAGCTTTTGTGTTTAACGAGAGTTAATAATGATGTAATTTCTCAACTGGGATTTTAGAATGACAGTTCAGGTAAAATACAAGTATAAACGAGTATTTGTTGCAACAAAAAGAGATAATTATGGGACATGCAAAATAATCACTTGCAACATCGTTGTTCTGGCATTTTCCGCAGAAGTCTGTAATGTAACAGTATCTGAACATTATTCTTATAATTAAAAGTCAAAAATTTAATAAAGGGCGATAATTTTAGTCTATTAAATCGCTCTCTAAGAGCTTGGAATTAATTCTCAACCAGAGATTGCAATTTTGAAAACCCTGTTAACATCGCTCGTCAGAAAGGTAGATTGGAATTGAAACATTTCCTGTGTTGAAGATTATCTTTCTCAAATTGATTCATTACTTAAATTCTGCCTTTTATTTAAGTATTATTTATCACCATACAAAATGTACATAAGTGTAACATAAATAGTTCATTTATATTCAAATTCCAAATAAGATTTTGTGGTCAGCTATAGAGTATCAGAAAATGTGTAATTCCGGAATTTAACCTGTTAGAAACCAATAAGTTAGATTAGGTATAGATGATCTAATGAATTGATTGAAAATTGAAAGAAAAAAAATAAAAATGAATTAAAAACGTACCCGAGGGTCTTTCCTTTCCTCCATTTCTAACCGGGTATAGGACCCGGTACGGTGGCAGGCTTCCCCCTCAAAATATGAGCCAGTCACCGGGTACAATTTAATCCTTTTTATTTCAGGTGACTTAATGGGTTGAGTGGCCCAAGCCAAGTGCCTTTTTATGGCATAAAGTTATGCAATTCCATTGTATAATTCTATGACATAAATTGGTCACCGGGGTACTCCCCTTCTGATGGGAAGGTTCATACAATTCAAGTTGTATGAGTTTTCCACTCAGAAGAGGAATACCTGGCCACTTCAACGATTTAACATTGGATTTATTCCGGTTGGGTGGGCATGAAGGGGCTCCACCACCACCCGGTTGCCCCTCTTTCATTTGTGGGCCCTGAATGTATTTGGGTAAGGACGAGGTCACCCCCAAATTAGTCTTTCTTGTCAGGTTGCACTTGTTCTCGCAACAAGTCGTAATTCCTTCGTGGAGGTTATCTACTGATTTGCGACTTCGGTCGTCCTCTCGAACTCTGCAAGCAATTCGTGAATGCGAAATGTTTTGTAGTGAGTCCTCGTGCCGGGGAAACGAACCCGCCCCACGACACCGCAATGCTAGCCTGCCAGCGCATTCACGCGTCTCCGGACGAGGGCATTCTCGGCAGGAATCAACACCTTCCTCTGCCGAGGCAGCAGAACATCGCTGCGGTCCTTCACGGACATATGAAAATCTCTTATTCACTACAAAGGGCATGTCGCAATTTTCACCAAGTTTTGCATGAGCCCTTTAAAAATAATATCTGGTGGAATACCTTGAGACAACAGTTCATGGAGTCATTCCCGGACTTTTCCCAGCCGCTGCGGTGTCTGCTTTAGGATAATTTGGTTCGCTGTCTCTTCCAAGTAAGTCTGCCAATCAAGATCAGTAATTTCTTGTTTGGGTGTGAATGGATATTGTTATACTCTACAAGTTCCTGGCATTAGAATTGCTCGGCGCAGGTTTCTTTTGGGCTTCGCAGCGATCCGCTACGCCAATTCTGCGGATAGATTCAGGTTCTCCTCTCGACACATATTGTTCAAGATAGATATGATGTCGTCCGTCGGCGGTGCGGCAACACGAACACCCAAACGATGACTTCTTATCGCAGCGATTACTTTCGATGTGGAGTTGACGGACAGTATAATTCGGCAGGTGGCGATATACTTCTCCATCGTTCGACGAAGCGCATGTTGAGCATCTTTTGTCAAGCCTTTCACTTCAGACAACACAATTACTTGAAATTATTCTGGCCAGCTGGGTCAATTTGGTGAGTTTGTGCTACTTGTTTGATGAGGTCAATAACAACCACCCGATCGTATATTCCAGCGTCCGACGGGTTAACTTCAAGATGGTAATATCTCCGCTTTCCATATAATACCATATAATTTATAGGATTAAATACATTTTAAATATCTACTTCCGCTTGGCTCGGGAAGTTATCCTCGCGGAGAACTTATTTTTTTTTTTATTATACTTTTAAATAAGACCGCGGGCACCCTTAAACTCGTGTGTGGAAGGCTCCCGTGACATGCTTATGTAATCGATGAGAATACCCACGTGCTAAAGTTTTGTTAGTGGATAGCGTAAATTGTATTTTACTATGTATGCACATGATTTCATGCATGAATCGTCATAAGATGGGGATGACCAACTCTTAAGAGATGATCATTACGGCCATGGAGATGACGATGGGTCGCTATCTTGAGATAAGGAAGTGATATCCACACATCATGAACATGATTAACCTAGAAACAGATTGTATGAATTAATAATATTCGTTTGCTGCGCAGTCATGTTGATCAATGTAAACTACGAAGCACGGGTAAAGCATAAGATGTGATGATGAACTAATTTGTAAAGGGCCCATGAAGATTTGAAGATTTTTTTTATATGGATTTTTGAACTACAGCTTGATATGAAGATGATGACGATGACGGTTAATGTCGAGCCGTCTTAACACGAACGAATAGCGGTTGACGAGTTGGCTTAGGGGGCTCATCGGCTGATAAGATTATACATTGTCCAAATGTGGACATAAATTATGTGTGTTAACCTAGGTCATGTATGCATCACACAGATGGTTTCCGTTTTAATCGTGTTGCTTTACCTTGCGAAAGATGAGATGAAGGTAAGAAGGTACATGCCAGGGTTTACGATGTATACGAATCATATATATTTTTTTTAATGGAGTTTGTATGTATTTTATGTATGAGTCTGACGATTATTACTCGCATGGAATTTTCCTGTGGGAAGAGTGAATGAGTGAATGGATGATGAATTATAGTAATGGTCTTTAGAGGATTGTTAAGATGAAGAGGGGTGAATGGTCTTAGGTTGAACATTTTCTTTGGTGTTAGGTTGAACATTTTCTTTAGAGCTATGTGATTAAAAACAAAGTGATTTATTTCTGAATAAGAACTTTATTTCGTAATATTGTACTCTTACAATAATTAGAGTTTGTTATGATTATATAAATGATATAATTTTTTATATATATATATGAAAAACTTCACAGGATGTAAGTATCAACCCAAGTGTAGCAAGGATGATTCCGCATTTCGGAGTTAATTTTCGATCTTCAAATTGTTTCTGGAAATCAGGGTCAGTATTTTGCGAAAGAGTTAGCCATACTTCAATAAGAGTCAACTATCTACAGTTTACCACTTCTCTCCGTCCTATCCTTACCAGGAGCTGGATGGTAAGGTACGATGGCAGAACAGCAACGGTTTGCGATGGGGTGACGGCCAAGTTAACTACAACAATCTTCCATGCATTCTAACACCATTCAGTGAGTACAATCTACGCGAAAGGTGATGCAAAGGTCAAATTTCTGAAGAGGTATCTACCACCTGCAACCATAGTTCACCTGGGGATACCAAAACTACGAGAGTTGAAGCAATTCAAGACCACCTGTAAAATCCGCGACACCCTTCCAACGAATAGATGTGCGGCGCAAAACTGTGTGAATCTATATGTTTTATCTTCTTTCTTCTTCTTTGTAGCACTACAGCCCCTCCCGGGCCTTTGCTTATAGATAGTTAGAGCATCTCATTTTCATGACCGTATTGATTTTTCGGAAGTAGTTTAGGTCAGTACCATGCTCCCGTGTGCCTGCTCAGCTATGATATGATCTGATTAAATCAGTAAATATCACCACGGAGCGAACACTCATAGTCTGTCCGAAAAATCCCCTGAACTAAATCGCGTTGCTTCCAACAAGATTTGAACCTGGGACCTTCGGCTTATGCGTGCATGCTCTAACCACTAGACCACACAGACTACTATATGTATTATCTAATTAACTGTAAATATAATTGAAAAATAAAACTCATATTTATAGACTTAAAATTTGTTTTTTATTCTGAAAGCTCATGAATGAGGACATTACATATCATTGGGTCCGTAAAAAAGTCTTGAATAATTTATGTAAACAAAATATGTACGAAATAGTAGGAACAAGTTATCCGTGTTAAGTTTATACAGCTTTTTTCCCCCCGACATCTGGTACAATATATCTTGAAATATTCCTTCATAAAGGAAGTTGATAAATTCTTTTGATGCATAACGATGCTGAAGTAGAGCAATGAAATAGTTCGGAATGTGTTGACGTCATGGTGGCATTACCAACGGGTACCTGATAAAGCTCTAGAAGCCCGAGTTAATTTCCAGGTACTTCCTCTAGAATGTTCTTCAGATGATCGAGATAAAGACACAAGTCGCCTTCCATTGACCATAGTCTGCTTCCACCATCCCTTGACCAGCATAATGAAAGACGATTTTCGCTTGAAATGTTCGCGGAGTCAGAGCCAAGTATAACTTTGCTTTTTTGGTATCCATCATCCAGATAGTAGATGTAGTTTAGTAGGGGGTTTTTCTTGAAAGCATGTTGTTCTTTTAATCGCTTCTGCACAGTTGGTTTATCTTGCACCACCTCATTATTCTGCATGATGAGGTTGAAGTTAAGTGGATTCTCTACTCCACTGGAATTCTGGATGTCTGCCTCAGCTTTCTTTACCAGCTTTTGCCTTCTTGGTAGAATGAGACAAGGGTCGCGCAGTAGTTTATCTCCCGCTGACTCCGCCTGCTCACTGTTCTGCATGCTACGGCTAAAATTAAGAGGGTAAGTGCTTCACTGGAACTCTGTATGTGTTTCAACTATCTTTGTCAGCTTCTGTTTTCTCCTCCTTCGAGTAAAGTTTGTTTTGCAATGTGAAACCGGTCAATGAAACATTCTTAAAGAATGTGTATTGGCCTTCAGAGAAGTATTCGACATTCACTAAGCAGTGCATCGTGCCTGGCTCAAGGTTATTTTTGAATAAATAATAAATATTCTGGTTCGTATCAATTTCAATACGACTATCATACTCTGCGTATACAATATAGCTGACGATATTTTTCAAAGCTCCTTTGAACTGTCCCTCAATTCTTACTATACTCTGGTCCAATAAACTCCCACAAGGTGCATCGTATGAATTATCTGCAGTCAGGTCAAACGCGAGCAGATAACAGATAGTTGATTCCTGTACCTTTGAAAAGACTCAAGTATCCCCGTGTGCTTATCGGCTTTGCTTTTGAATAATCGAATTGTATTTGCTGATTCGGTATTTGTACGCGATTGACTGATGGATTAAATCTCGTAATGTTGTTATGCTTAAAGTTGTATAGATTCTAAGTACGTTTTCCGGTATAGACATCGTTGTCTACCATTGCGAAAATAAGCAAGTTCGGTAATTGTCCAACCACCAGTGACAGGGTGAATGTATTTGTTGGTAAAGTAAGTGAAGCTGTTTGAAAGGATAGGTGCCATTCGAACGTTGAAGAACTGATTCATTAGCCAGGCGAATATTTGGATTGACCGTTACATCATTCATGTGCATTGTTGCTTCCTGTATTTTGATGCAGGGCGAGACTGTCGTCTATCGAGTAACGATAGAATTCCGGTTTTTCTAGCGATAATGTTATGCGCAAGTCTAAACCATTAATCAACGGCTTTTCCTGGTTGAATATATCACTGTGGATTTTACCCATTAGCTCCAGCACATTACTCCCCGCAAAAGGTTCGGGTCGGGCAAAATAATCTCTATTTTCAGGTTTTGCATCTCCTCGTTCGATCATCTCCATTTCATTCTCGTCCAGATACCATGCAACGGATTCAAGATGTGATATTGCCACATCCTTACTGTAATTCTATAGATTTTCAATGTAAGCTCTTTACTGGTAATTGTTTTCTGTTTGTGCAAGCTTTTTATCATTCAGCTGAATCGTACATTGTCTAAAAAGCGAGTGCGTCAAATTATTCACCACCTCGATTGGATCAATTTCAGAATCGGCACCATCAGCTTTCTCCGTACCCGTAAACATTTCTTCTTTATCATCCTTCATTTTAACTTGTTGCACTTTAAGATGCAGATATATGAACAAATCACGATTCGTATATCCATGACCGAGAGAAATGAATTCCAATGAAGCTATCGGTTTGTAAGCGACTTCTTCGGTTTTCAGAATATTATTCACTTTGGACCTTCTACGTTGCTTACATAAAGACCTAGATTGAATTGATGCAAAGGGGTTAGGTCTTTTTATAAGATGCCTCTCCGTGCTAATTTCTATGCAGCAGTTTTACCGTATTCTTTGAGATGCTCTTTCAAGGGTTTATCTCCAACTTGCTGTAGAAATGATTTACCTGAATTCAACGCCTGCTGTTTTATAGCTTTCACTGCCAGGGGATTTAAATAGCTTAATAAACCACTGAAAAACTACCGATTCCTCGTCCTCGTTAGTATATTATTGGTGCTCGATAGAGATCCCAAATATCCGAAAAATTACCACCACTCTGGACCAAATAATAACGTGTAGTATGAATTCATCTCGCCAGCACTGGTATCGATTGATTTGTCATTACCGTACTGTGAATATTTATAGGTTTCTTTATCGCCGTCTGAAGTGAAACATAACATACTTGGTGTAAAGGTCGGCTCAAAGTCAATTAATTCGCCACGATGATCTGTAACTTTAATGGAAACACTTTCAATGAAGTTTTTCACCAAAGGACAGGATTCTCCATGTTTGACCCTGAAAACACTATCACAGTCCAAGGCAGGGATTATCTGCAGATTTCATACTAACTTCTCACCTACGAGTACAACTCGAGGTACCAGACGCACCAGGTTCGCTGATTTGCATTGCTCTGTAGGTGAGGGTATTTCTCGCCGGCTCCTTTTGTCAAGCTCCAACACTTTTCCAACTGCCTAATACTACTTGAAACCTTCGCGATTTCTTTAGTTCCGGGTCAGTTCCGGATCACGTTTATCAACACATGTTTTTAAAATTCGTCGATGAATAAATCGACAATATTTTTGGTTTTGTCCACTTCTATTGGAACAGAATTTGTATCCACAGTCCCATCAGGCTTTCTATATCGTATTTTTAAAATATTGTCGGAGTCTGTTTTAAGCTATTCATCGGGCAATATTGCAGTTCCTGAGCCTTTAGCTGCTCGAGCTATGGACTCTCGAACAGTCTTGTCTAAGAGTTCAACTTACTTTTCGTAACTTATCGAATCCGTATGTGATGGATTATGGGTTTCTTCCAGATGCATTATCGAAGAATTCGACACCGCTTAGCAACAAAGCTATGATACCTTTAATATTAATCGGTGATGGTATTGGTGAGTCTATGTTAATCTTTGTATGCCATTCCTTTAGATAAAAGTGTCGGTAGTCGGTTTAGGAAACTTCTCTTTAGCACTCTTTAAACTATTTGACGGATGAATATATTGATCAACCATGTTCATTAACTCGTCATTGTTTCGTTTCTCTCGGCATCTGGCCGAGTATGTAATCCACAACGTCTGTAAATTTGTCGTATTATTTATTTAATTTTAAATAAACTATTCGCAACTTTTCTGGCTTGATAAATATGTCTGTGAAAATCACCATGTTCTTCAGTCAGGCTTATTTCAGGCATAACGTTTCTGTCTCTATCTTCTTTGGTGTGGTCGTAAATTATTTGCTTAATTTAAGTCATGTAGAGGTTGTAATGGTCTGGGATAATTTGTAAGAAGAACGATAAAAGGAATCTTGAATAGTTGATGTTATTTTTTTCATAGCATAGCATTCTCAAATCAACACCACTCCATCTAAAACGAACATTGTGTTTTATTAAAGTGGTAACAGATATTTGCGTCGGATAAGATGGTTCTACTGGATCTGGTGAAGGTCGTGGCCTTTTAACAATGTTTTCAACCTCTTCAGGATTATATGGTGTAGCACGTTTAAAATACCGCTACTGACGTTTTTTTTCTCAGTTTTTCGTTTCGGTAGAGCGACCTCCGTTATTCCAACACACCAGTCATCACCAAACTATTCGCATTTTCTCTCGTTAAAGAAGAAGAGGTGGGTGAAGAGTGGGGTTGAACATTTTATAAACTCACTCCTGTATTGATATCGTTTATGTTTATCACCAAACCTCCTGCTCTTCAATATTTTATCCATAGCTTTATCAAACAAGGTCTGGTTATTTGTATTTTCAATTGTTTCTTTCAAGTTTTTGTATACCTCCGGTGACAGAAGTAGCATCTTGCTGAGGTTGCTATTATTTTGCATATCTTTCAATTAGCGAGCCAATTACACCTGATAGTACATTGCCAGACAGTACGGGTAGAAATCCTCCGTGTTGAATTAAGACCTTCAGTTGCCGCGGAACTGAGCATTTGGCGTCTACTAGCTTGCTTATACACATTTTATATTTACACAGACGGTTATATATCTTTCCGTGAGGCAAAAGATTTCCTTTCAAGGTATTCACTGTAATTTCACGCAGCGTTTTGATTACCTTCGGGTCTGAATTCTTAAGTATGGCGTTCCTCATACACGGCTTAGCATGTCTTATAACATGGGTTTGTTGTCCTTCAATCGTTTCATTCGTGACATCATCCGCATGTTTCTGTCTTCTGAACAGTAACACGTCACAAAATTTTTGTTAAATTAATCGGTACGGAAACGTAAAACTTCATTAATATTCTGAGTTAGGTCTATTAATAAATAGCTGTGTGAATTCTGTGTTATTTCTTTACATATCCTCACAAGTTCCCTACAATTTTCCAGATAGACTTGTTTCGCCAGATGATGAAATTGACTTTGTCACTTGGATTCTTGAAACATATAAGATATTTACAGTTTAGCGAAATATCTCTACAGAATCGCCCTTCACGAAAAATATTCTGTTACCAGTATCACTGAAAAATTGCGGTGATGTGACCCTTTGGTGAATAGTTTATATACCTGCCTTGACAACGCATTCAACATCATATCAAAAACAATGAGCGTGGGCACATTGGTTTAGTTCACCAAATCTTCAGGAATTGTATTTATATATTCGATATTATTAAATACAGGTTTCTTCGGTATCGCCTGATTTTCAGCATTACACCAGACAACCTTCATGGAGTTTTTTTTTAAAAGACTCGATAAAACTCGTCTTACCGCACCCAGATGGTCCGGCAACCAGCACCGTAAAGGGATGAATAAAACGCGTTATTTAAGAATTGTACTGTATTCGACTTTAAAAATGTTCACGATCAACACAAATATCCTGGTGTTAAAACGGTCATTGAGACATCACTGAATGTTCTCTTTATACAACACATGCCGCCGCCGTCTTCGTGCACCACTTTCTTTTAAATTTCGATCACGTTCACCAAAGACTCCATCTCAACAACGGTGTCGACTTTAGATAGATAACCAAAAAAGAAATCCTGGAAAATAAAATAAAATAATGCCGTTATCACCAAGTCGCAAAAATGATCCGTGTGGCATAAGAAAACAGCATAAACGGGAACTCGTGGGTCAAGAATTGTTATTGTTTTGTAATAAAACCAACTTATTGTGCATGGAAAAACTAATCACTTTCGCTATACTGAATGTTTTTATTTTTAAAATTACCTTTAATTACAGTTCAAACTACAATTGTGATTTGACGGAAACGATTTAATAATTCAAGGTTGTTCGAGAGACTCCACTTTAAAAACTGACAACCTTTTTCCTTTGTCTGCAAAAATTGCGGTATTCCGCTTCAGAGAATTACCGCTTCTTTCAATTATTGCCCGATTCGAACATTTCTTAAGATTAGTATACTAAAATTGTTACCCGATTCAAATCCGACCATTTTTCCAATCAGTAAACTACTTAACATTTTATCTTTGCTGCCTTGATCTTTGCATACCTCTAATTGATATTTGACAATTGTCATGTATTTGACAATTGTCATATGTCTGTTTACAATTCAAAACATAAACATGTAGTGTCGGCTTCGCGAGTGAAATCGCAACCATTTCCAACATTGCATTGTATTTGTGCGTTCGTGTGCTGCAGGAACCTTATGATTCTTTATTTTCCAGGTACCCTGTGGAGCTGCAGCTGCAACATACTCCCCCGGATGAGGGATTGTAAATACCTCAGAATTGGAAATAACTGTCCTGTAAGTATACTGACTAATTTTGATTTTTGGTTTATTATATTTTGTATATCGTTTTGATTGTCCGGTCCCATTCATGGTGTGACCAAGTTGACTCATGGAAATCCTTTGAGTCTTGGATGTTACCACTTGTTTGCAATGGCTTGTGCCGTCACTTAGGTATAGTGAAGTTGTACCACGTTATGCTGGGCGTCCACCTGCACCTTAGTAACAATTCAAGTTTCTATTGAGTTATTAAAGTTCATATTGGCTGGTATCAAGGTCCGCTAGGAAATAAATGGAAACTGATATGAATTGGTCTTAAAATTGAGTGAGGTTTCTCTTTAGGATCTAGGTCTGTTGGGGAAAGATACTCGTATTGGTGAAGTAATGAAAAGACATTACGAGCGTTATTCTGCATTTGTCTGCACGGGTTGAAAGTGCGATTTTCGTGATCGCTCTCTTATAGTACTTTTCGTTTGAAAATACTGTAACGACTCGCACCACCGCATCATGTCCTGGATGAACCTGGGTGATCCTAGCTAGAGGCCATCTGCAGGACGGAGTTCTTTCTTCTTTTAGTATGCATAAATCGCCTACTTTGAGGTTGATTCCACTCTTGAACCACTTCGGTCGGCATTGTAAACGGCTTAAGTACTCACATTGCCAACGTCTCCAAAAAGCATGAGCAATTTTTTTGTGTCAGTTGCCATCGGTCGAGGCGGTTGATATTAACATCTTCCAATATACAATCCGCTGGAGTTATCAGAATGTCACCCATTAAAAAATCAGCAGAAGTTAATGCTGCAGTATCCATTGGGTCATCATTAAGGGGATACAGGGGGCGAGAGTTACGGCAGGCTTCTATCTGGACTAGCACTGTAGAAAATTCTTCGTAGGTCAATGGAACGTTGCCTACCCTACCACTCGACGTAGATGCGCCTTTATAGACTTGACTCCAGCTTCCCAAAGCCCTCCAAAATGAGGTGATGCAGGTGGATTGAAATGCCAAGTTATTCCATCCTGTGCCAGCGCTTCAGCTGCTCCAGCATTGATTTCCCTCATCCCCTTTAGTTCAGCAGCTGCACCAACAAAATTTGTACCGCAGTCAGAATACATGTGTGAGCTATAATCGCGTCTACCCATGAACCTTCGTAACGCTGCGATGAAAGCCGGTGTGGACAGGTCACTGACGACTTCTATGTGTATGGCTTTTACTGCCAGACAAATAAAAATAGCAACATACCCCTTTGTACTCTTGCTTCCTCTTCCTCGCCTGTCTTCATATCAAAGGGACCACAGAAAACACCCGTGTGCGTGAAAGGACGGGATACGGTCACTCGAGCTTCTGGCCAATCGCCCATCAGTTGCGTTGAGGTGTTTGCTTTTATAAATTGTTTGATACGATTGCGACCATGTATTAGCCAGAATTTTCTCCTAAGTGTATTAAGCATTAGCTGCGTTTGTCCATTTAACGTAGACTGATGAATTTGGTGTAGTAATAAATCGGTCAGTTTCCCGTATCGTGGTAGAATCATTTGATACTTTTCATCGTAAGGCGACTGGGCATTTTTTAAACGTCCTCCAACTCGCAATATTCCCTTTTCGTCCAGGAATGGATTCAAGTTAGCCAATTTGCTTTTGCTTCCAACGGGTTCTGATTTCTGAAGACGCGCGATGTCTTCTAAGTATTCTGATCGGTGAGCGTATTTGATACAGAATTCAAATGATTGTCTTAACTCTTGGCTGGTCAAGTATGCACGTTCGCCTCTGTCGCTCGGTTTGAGTTTGATGAAACGGACACAATACGCCGTGATTCTTATCAACTTTGTCAATTTTGAATATTTTCCCAATAGATCGTTCAAAAAATTTTCAGTGCGCACGCCAACATTAACTTTTACTTGTTTTCGCCTTTCGATATCAATTGATTAAATTTCTTTAATTTTAGGCCATTCGTCGCTGTGCTCAACCAGCCAACTTGGTCCGTTCCACCAAAGTTGGTTACTGATTAGATTCTTGGATTTTCCCCTTGATGCTATATCAGCTGGATTATGTTTTGACGGGACGTAACGGCATGGAATATTCCCAGTGGTTTCTAGAATTTGCGCTGTCCTATTACTAACGAAAACCGTCCATCGAGTTGGATGCCCTTTCAGCCATGCTAGGACAACTTCGGAATCAGTCCACAACCTCTTTTAATAATCGCGACAGCAATACTGCACCGCATAGTTCTAGCCGAGGTATAGTAATTGGTTTCACTGGTGCTACTTTGGTCATCGCTATTAGTAAGTGACTGTTGGTCGATGATCCTGATTGCACCACTATATAAATTGCTGCTGCGTATGCCCCTTTGAGACGCATCACAGAAACCATGGAGTGATACTCCTGAATTCTTTTGGTATGTTACCCATCTTGGGATTCTAATGTCTTCAGTATTGTGTAATTCTTCCAGCAGGTTAACCCATTCTTTAACACACTCTGTATTGGCTGATCCCATTCCTGTCTATGTAACCAAAGACTTTGAAGCAAAATTTTTGCTGTTACCATAACAGGTGCTATCCATCCTAATGGGTCGTATAGCCGTGCCACTTCCGAAAGGACAGAGCGTTTGGTAAATGTTGTTGATTGTTCCCGTCTTTTCAACCGAAACGTGAAATAATCCTTCATCGGAAACCACATAACTCCCAGAGAGTTGTATCCGCTATATATTACAATATCGATTGAATCTTTCATTTCAATGTCTTCGATTGGGAGATTTTGCAGTAATCGTTCATCATTTGTGATCCATTTTCTTAATTGAAAGCCACCAGCTTTCAAAAGTTGAATCAATTCATCTCGTTTCTGCACAGTTTCTTTTATGTTGTGTCCCCCTGATAACACATCATCTACATAAAATTCCTTTAACACTGACTTGCTTGCAGCAGGATACTTCTCCATCTCATCCATTGCTAACTGGTGCAACGTCCGTATCGCAAGAAATGGGGCTGAGGATGTTCCAAATGTGACGGTGCGGTGCATAGACAATAATCCTTAATTGATGTTTCTGGTTGTGACCTCCAGATAATCTTTTGATAGCTCGCGTCTTGAGGATGTATGTTCACTTGACGGTACATCTTAGCAATGTTGGCCATCATTGCAAATTGCTTTAACCTCCAATTGATAATAATTGATATCATGCTATTCTGGATGGTCGGTTCAGTCAATAGTGTGTCGTTAAGCGACAGTCCAGAACTTGTCTTCCGTGAGGCATCAAACACCACCCGTAGCTTTGTTGATGTACTCTCCTTGAATACGGCATGATGTGGCAGAAAATTGGCCATACTAATCTTTCTTCCCTTGTCATACATCACTTCATTGCAATAAGGAACCTCCTTCATGTGACCTCATTCTAGATACTCTTGAATTACTGCCGAATATTCTTCACGCAGTTTCCTGTTTCCAGCAAATCGCCTTTCTAAATGGAGTAAGCTTGCCACTGCGCTTGCCCTGGAACAACCTAGTGAATGTAGACTATCAGTATCCTTGAACGGCAATCGAATTTGGTACCGCCCATCCAGTTCCCTTTGAACGTTTGCTTTGTAATGTTGTTCGCAGGCTTCATCCACTTGCGTCATATCGTTACGAGAGTCAATTTCCTTCAGCTCCCAAAATCGTTTTAATTGTTCGCTTATCTCCACGTTTCTATCTATTTCTACTTTGAAGCTATGCATTGTTCGAGCACCATCAACGTCAACTCTTCCTGAAATTATCCAGCCTAATTTGGTTCGTTGCAAAACTGGACCTAGTGTCAATTTGCGAATTTCCCCGAGTATAACTTGAGCGTACACATCTGCTCCTAAAAGAAGATCGATTTTATTTGGTTGATCAAATTGAGGATCAGCCAGATCCAAATTTCAAATGTGCTCTCGCACCAATGTAGAGATCGTTTGGGATTGGACGAAATTGGTGAGCTTACTCAATATGGGAGCCTCGATTGTTACATTCGTTTGTCTTTGTGCGTAATCTAATTTCGAGATTTCCATTGGTTGAAATGCCATTCGGTTTCCCAATGCCAGCTATTGTAATGTTAGTAAATTGTCTTTTAATCCCCAGTCTTTGGGCTGCGTGTACAGTAATTATTGATGTCTGCGAACCTTGATCCAACAAAGCACGAAGTGTTATACATCCGCTCAAAGCTTCGACCTTTACTAGTGCTGTCGCTAGCAATACCGATTGTGCAGTATTACTGTTCACAGAGTTGGTCTTGATGGAGGATGTCGTTGATGCCCCGGAATGCGAAGGAAACCCACTAGATGTTTGTCCAGTATATGAAAACCTCGATGAGGACGGCTGACCTAGCGCTGTCGATGCGAGTTGATTCTTATGTGACACCGGGATAACTGATTTTTCTTTATGCTCAGACAACAGCTGCGATTGATACATATTTTTCCCATCAGTCGATACGACAGATTTGTGAAGAAGTGTATGATGAGCCCTTTTGCAATGAAAGCATTTCGAAGTACTGGGACGTTTTCCAACTAAATGTCCTTTACTCAAACAGTTGAGACATAAGCCATTTCTTTTGAC